>JAGKTI010010263.1:0-28897 GCA_018397915.1 Birgus latro
GAGCCAACAGACATTCGAGTTACGATGGCTGCCCAGTGTTTACATTTCCTGTGACTCATCCTCATTCCATTTCCTATATGTCAGGCCACTGCAACACCAACACCCACCAAAAAATTACAGTCCAAGTGCAACAAAGAATGCAGCATGCAACACTGGGTAATAACATACTCAAGCTTTTGATTCTGAATGTCTGGCAAGGATACACTGACACAAATACTGAAATTACTTGAACTGAGCGGCAAAGACACTACCCCTAATGGAAAGCATGGTACTACTGGCGGTGCAAAGAGCAAACTTAAAAAGGGAAGTGTGAGATTTTAGGCTACGTGGGCCTTGACCCAATGTATCTACAATGAACCAGTTATGTTAACCTTTATCATAATCAAATATGAAAAGTAGCATTAGTCTATGTAGTAATATTAGAACTGATTTTGTCCAGATTACTTTTGGTAGTAGATGGGCACAGACTATCCTAGTATCGAGAAATGCAACAATTATAAAGGCAAGAACTATTCAAAAATACTGAGTGACCATTACTCTTCCATACACTCTTGCCACATTTACACAAGGCAAGTGTAATGGGATCTAACCTAACTGAAAAAACATCGTAGTCTAAGCTCCGTGTTATTGGCAAGATGTCCCTCAATTTCTTGCTGCCTAGGCCTGATATGAAAACAATGCTACAGTCCTAACCTTGGTATATATCTGAAGGAAGATCAGTAATGGTAAGTGCTGTTAATTTCAGGCTGCAACAGTACTAACCTTGATATTGTAAGCAAGATCAGCACAGTAACAATTTCTTGCTGCAACAGCCTCTATTATACGCAAATCAGTAATGCCCTCCTGTCTAACAGCTTTTTGCTGCCTGGCCACATTATTAAAACACAATGCCTATCTCATCTGCCCCTCTGAACCACACAAACCCATGGATTTAAAAGTACGAGACCTACATAAGCCCCCCAGGTAGCTACTTCCAGGCTACGAAAACCTCTAACTTGAATAAAATACTGTAGGTTTTAGTCTTCATGTTCTGACAAAACTGACATGGGAAATGGGGTTCCACTTTTATTGTATTTTAACAAAAGTGAAAGGAAATGGGGTCCGATTCTAACAAGTGTTGGAAAATGGGACAAATTTCATGTTATTCTGGCAAAAATGAAATGGATCTGAATTCTTTATAATCTGGCAGAACCTGACTGCTAAGTGTGGGCTTCTCATCTTACTCTGGCTAAACTTGGATGGTAAATGAATATGAAAAACTACAAGACTCTACAAACTGGCAAAACATATGTGCCTAAATTAGAGAATGTAAAATAAGCAGTTTCTCCTCCATAAACAATTTAAAAAACTTACAATTCTATAACCTTACTGTTGCAGTGGACTTTTGTTTCCATTATAGTTTCAGCCAATATCAGAATTACGAGAAATTTATCCATTTCTTTCGGCATTTTTGGCAATTCTAAAACGTTTCTCCAATGGCAGTATCAAATTATATTTATCTGACTCCTGAAGGTTAGGTTGGGTTGTCTTTGTAAAATCTCCAACAAGAATGTCACAGAAGTGTCAATTAAAAAAATTGGATAGACCTCTTGTAATTGTTTTTGCCTGTACCGATAATTTTAGTGACTTCTCATTCTAATTCTGACGACCATTTTCACTCCCTAACCTAAAAATGCCACTCAAGTAAAAATTCAGAGTGACTTGGAGGCATTTTGTCTGTGGCCACCCTTTACAGCATTACGGCGTCGGGCTATATATAGAAAAATTCATAGATGACAAGGTTAAGTTGATTAAACATTGTGTTCTTAAATGCCCCTGATCGTATTTAGTTTAGTTAATATGCATACAGATATCCAACAATTCTATCTATTGCCAATGCCTTAATCCCACGAGGGGTGGCCACAAAGCACCTCCACGTCGTCCTCTACCCCATCGTATTTCACTGCCCTGTCCCCAGCTCACACAGGTAAGAGGTGCCCACAAAAAATCCCCTTCATGTTGCCCTGTCCCCTGCCATTCCACTACCATTCCCCCAGCTCATCCTCTCATACCTTTCCATCCCTCCATTCTATAAAAAATGGATGGATTTTTAGTTTTCATTCTGAGTACCATTTCAGTGCATCTCCTCAAGAAAATACAGTTCAATCCAAGAAAGAAAACAGGTCAGCATAAAATTAACCTAACTCCACCTTGCCTAATAATACCAGCATTGATAATCGTAAAAATTGATGGATATAGTGTGGTTAGGCTGAGAATGTAATAAAACATAAACTTCCATAAAATCAACCTAACCTCATCTTTCCTACAAATACCTGCAATGATAATCATAAAATTTGATGGATATACAGTTGTGGGGTTACGGAATACTGTACGAAAATTTTACAAACTTTTATGTTGGCAAAATTAACCAAACTCCACCTTGCCTGTAAATACCTGCAGTCATGATCGTAAAAACTGATGGATACAGTGTGAAGTTATGCTGACAATGTACCATGTTGGCATCAAATCAACCCAATCTTACCCATAAATACCTGCAATGATGTAAACCTTGATGGCTAGTGTGTGACTGGCTGGACAATACAGAAATTATACAACCTTTCCTGTTAACATAAATCATCCTAACTCCATCTCACATAATACGGGCATTGACAATCGTAAAAATTGATGGATTGATGTGGTTAGGTTGATGGATTGATGTGGTTAGTCTGACAAAAATCAACCTAACCACATCTTACCTAAATACAGATTAATAAAATATAGTAAAAAGGCCACACATGAAACGAAATTACAGAAATATAAGGCACATGCATCCACGTAAAATACAAATTAAATCGGGCATTACTTTTAAACTATGCAATCAATATTACCTGAAACTGGGCAAGAAAATATCTAAAAAGAAGCTTATTTTCCCCTTGAGCTTTGTAATGGAAGAGTTAGGCAGGAAAATGCTTATATAGAGAAATGAACACTGCACTCCCCAAAAATCCCATTTCTGGTTTTTTATAAGCTTATTCCATTATTTTCTAACCTCAAAATTTTCACTGAGCCGATTAAGTGGAATAAAAGGTAAGGAGGCAATGTTAAAACCGTCAATTATCCCCGTAATTAGATAGATCGATAGAGAATTTCCCACCGCCTAATTCATAGTTATTTAAATCTGAAAACCCATATTTGCTTACCTCAGCCTCTTCCCTGGGTCATGTAGGTGGAAAATCAGGTTCAAACGCTAGGGAGAAGGACATTTGAACCGTATGATGGGAAGAATAAAAAAGAGAAACCAAAACACACCGTATCACCGCCGCCATGCGCGGATGACGTCACCAATACAGCGCTACTGATCCAAATGGCTAACTTGTTCTGAAATCCCGAAACGCAAGTATAAATAAGCTAATATGCCACCACAACCACAGTCTCTCTAGAAAATCGATAGAGTATATTGAAAATCGTTACACTATCGCCAGGACTTGGTAAAATGGGGTAAAATTCCAGTAATATGACCGACCACCTCCCACCTGCCTGTTGGCCAAGCTATGTCAGCGGAAGCCGCTAATCGACAACTCAGGATGCTACATTATAACCAGGCATGATCTCACAAGGAAATTCCAAGAGGTTTATTAAGAAATTTTATGAAAGAGTTCAGAATTGGGGAAATAAGTAAAATTCCGGCAAAAGGACCACCTGAGCCACACCAACCACCTGCCAATGACGTCATATTAGCAGACATCGCTAAACTAGCTGAAATCTAACAACACTTGCTCCAAATCAGAGGAGTATGAAAATATCCGCAAAAGAGTTACATGCTGAAACAAATCCTCTGAAAACTGAAGAAATAGAAAGAAAATGTGTCCTCATGGTAAAGGGAATTAATTAATGGCTTAGTCTGGGTAATTTGCCTACGAAACCGCTACATTTGCATTTTCCTGGTGCTATTATCAAGAATTTTGGCTGGTGGGAATGATACAACTGCCAAGCCTTTCCAAGCCTACCAAAAAACAGATGGCATCCACTGGAATCATAAAGGCAGAGAAGCGGTTCTGCAAAAATTCATAAATTACATAGAGCATAAGAAGGAAAGGTTCTATGCTGTGCAGGCCTTGGGTGGTCCTATGCTGTAATGAGTGTGGAGATAATGACTGCCCCAGAGGTTTAATAGCCCAGGGAGATAGGTATAGAGCCATAAGGCAAATCCCTACACTCCTTAAAAGTTAAAATGTTAATTATTACTGATCTCCTGAGAATTGTGATTATTTTGGAACATGAGAGCAGGAAGGACAAAATTACCCCAGAGGTTTAATAACCCAGGGAGATGGGTTTAAAGCCATAAACCCTATTCCCACACCCCTCAAAATTTAAAATGAATAACGATGGAGTTCAGTAAATCTGGGTTGTAAAATTAAAAAAGAAAAAAAAAGGGTTGTACTCCCATAACTTAGAAATCATAACAATGTCTATTTCCTTGTTGCAAAAATCAGTTAGTTGTAAGGCAGGATGGGTAACGAGAGCTATACTGGACTGTAAACAGTCATTAGAGGAAACACCTCCAATAAAGGAGAAATTAAGTAGTCCGTTGAACCAATTAAAAGAAAGATGGGCCAAGTACGAGGAAAGTTATACTAACTTGGAAGCAGCCATCGTACAAGCTGATGATAAAGATCTTTTGGAAGCAGAAACCTCCAAATTTGAAGGTAAATTGGAGGAATATCTATCACTAGTGAAGCTGGTTGAATTTAAATTAGCCAGTATTATCAACGGAACAAAAGCTGTGGAACAAACAAGTAAGGCTGCATTACCACAAACTGCGCTTCCAGAGTTTGATGGGGAGCAGAATTGGAAATCCTTTTGGGATCAGTTTAAATACTTAGTCCATGACAGAACAGATCTCCCTAATGTGAGCAAGCTCGCATATCTGTTAGGACAGGTCAAAGGGACGCCTTACAAACTGATAAAGGAATTACCTGTGGAGGAAAGCAATTATGAGGCAGCTTTGGCTATCCTTAAGCAGAATTATGAAGATAAGGAGCAAGCCATTACCCAATTATTAAAGACTCTGATTGAATTACCCATTCCTAAACATGATTCTGAGTCCTTGCAAAGTTTTCGGATTGCGATAGATTGTAATTTAAAGGCCTTAGGTACTTACGAAGATGTTAAGGCAGCAGACTGGGTGCTTTCTAGAATTGTGTCCTTAAAACTTCTACCAAGAACTAAGGACGCTCTGTATGGCAGGTACCAGAAGGATAATCTCTCCTGTGAGGAGATTGAGAAAGGCTTGATGCAACTCTGTAAACACTTGCAGGGAACAGTAAAGCCTGCTGAAAATAAATCAAAGGCTGAAATAAGGAAAAGAACCACTAACCAACTGGCTGGGAAAGCCAAGCCAAGAATAGGTAAGGCTGTACCTAAGGAAGAGATAGGTACTTTTCTTAGCTCTTTAAAGTCTGAGGATAAATTAATAAAGACATGGGATAGACAAGCTGATGAAAGTAAGAAGGTAAAAATTTTCATGGTAAAGGGCAAGAAGGTTTGTGTGTTTTGTGGTGAACAACATTCCAGTGTATCTTGCCAACAGTATCCTGATTATGCTTCTAGAATAGTGAGACTTCAGGAATTGGGATGTTGTATGATTTGTATGAATACCGAACATGGTTCTGCTGACTGTAAAATTAAACTAAATCTTTGTTTCAAATGTAAAAGGGGCTATCATCATAGTGCTTTGTGTCCAAGGATGATGAAACATGAGGTTCCTAAAACTGCAAGTGTCAATATGACAGTTGCGGAAGCAAATACTCCAGTAACGATGCCAGCTGCAGTTCCAATTGCTGATGTAAAGGTAATGAGTGAAAATAGGAACATATTAGTATTACTCTTTTTGACACAGGTGCACAGAAAACCTTCATTTCTGCAGACATTGTAGATAAATTAAAGTTACCTATTGTCAGCAAGGTAAATCTAGCTATTACAGGGTTCTTAACTACTAAAGAAGCACAGTCCTTTGATTTACTTAGACCTTTAATACAACTTGGCAGATATAAATGTCGCATAACAGCAGCTGTACTGGATAAGATGGAAACCAGTATTTATATAAAGGGACTAAAGGAAACCTCTGATAATTTGCAGAGCTCAGGGATAAGATTGGCAAAACATAATGTCAAATCAGATACTGTGGGTCCCATAAAAATGATAATTGGATCAGATTACTGTGGAAGATTCTTACACAGGACCTTTAAGAAGAATAAAGTACAGTTGTTCAAGAGTCCAGGAGGTAACCTTATTATGGGTCAGTTGCCTTTTCCAAAGAAAGACAAAGGAGAGGCCAAATTAGTAGATTCAGTCTTTGTTACCCCCACACAGTCATTGATGGTAGCTAGAATAGGTGCAGAATTAGAACCTACTCAGATAAATGACTTGTTAGATGAAAAAATTGAACCTGTACACAAACTTTGGGACCTAGACAGTGTAGGAATACACACTGAAGATCCAACCCCTGAAGATAAAATAACTTTGGATTTGTGTAATCAGTCTATGGAATTTAAGGATGGACAGTATTGGGTAGGATTACCATGGAAACTAAACCATTTGGAATTACCTACAAATTTCCCAGCAGCTAAGGCTCAGTTAAATTCTCTTCTAAGAAAGTTGAGAAACAATCCAGAACATTTAACCACATATGATAATATTATAAAGGATCAAATGAAGAATAAATTTATTGAAGAAATTGAAGTCCCTGTTAACCATAAAGAGGGACATTATCTACCACATCATGCTGTAAGCAAAGATTCAGTAACAACTCCCATAAGGATAGTTTTCAATTGTAGTAGTAAAGCGTCCAAGGGGTCAGCCAGCTTAAATGATTGCCTATACTGTGGACCTACACTAACAGAGAAGTTAGGGAATGTATTACTAAGATTTAGAGAGAAACCTTATGCTTTTACAGCAGACATTAGTAAGGCTTTTCTCAGAATAGGATTGAGGGAGGAGGATAGGAAATTTACAAAATTCCTCTGGCCTCAAGACCCTCAAATTGAGGATAGTCCATTGAAAACCTACTGTTTCCGGTCGGTGCTCTTTGGCTCTTGTGCTAGTCCTTTCCTACTTTGCAACACATTGAAGCATCATTTTGAAAGGGCCAAATGCCCAGAAATAGGGCAGGCTTTTTACATGGATAATTTGCAAGGTGTTGCTGATACAGAGACGGAAGTATTGAAGGCTTATGAAGTAGCCAATTCCGAATGTGGGAAGGCAAATTTGCCGCTACAGAGCTGGAATACAAATTCACCGCTTTTGAGGAATAAAATACAAAAGGACTATCCAAATACTGACATTCCCGAAACTCAAAATGTGTTGGGTCTTAACTGGGATACAAAGGCTGATGAAATAAGTTTAAAGCCGATTAAGTTCTCCGATGTCACTCTCACCAAGAGGTCCCTGTTAAGTCAGGTCTCTATGTTATTTGACCCATTAGGATTAGTCAGTCCTATAGTTATTAGGGGAAAATGTTTAGTGCAAGAGGCTTGGCGACAAAAGTTAGACTGGGACACAGAATTAGGTGAAAAGTATGTTGAACAGTGGGAACAGATTCAGAAGGAATTTGAAAAAACATCAAGCATAAGTATTCCCAGGATGATAAACAGTAACGAGAAGTCACATTTAAACATTTTTTGTGATGCTTCTCAGAAGGCATATGGAGCAGTAGCTTATTGTGCAACAGGACATGACAGTAAAATTATTATGTCCAAAGCTAGAGTTGCACCAATTAAGGGAAGAACCCTACCTCAAATGGAATTGGCTTCCATAGAGATAGGAACTAAATTGGCCAGGTATCTAACCACTACTCTGGATACTCAGTTTGAGGATACTTATATATGGAGTGACAGTGAAATTTGTCTTTACTGGATAGGAAAGGATGACAGTAAAATTCCTTTTGTCCGCAATAGAGTGAAGACTATAAGAGAAATGTCTTCTAAATTTAAGTTTATCCATGTATCCTCTAAACAAAATCCAGCTGATTTACTTTCAAGAGGTTCCACAGTAAAGAAACTGATCAAGGATGACTTGTGGTTTAAAGGTCCTAAATGGTTACTCACTAAGGATTGGCCTGAGCAAAAACTGTATAGTATTGCTGAGGTTAGTGTTGTAAACTTGGATCCAGTAGTACCTGAGCCAGAAATAATTGACATTAGCAGATTCTCATCTATAAAACAACTCATTAATACCACTAGGTTAGTTGTTAGATTTTTGAATAAGAAAGTGGGGTTTAAGAAGTTTGATCCCATGGAATATTGGTTGAGAAGGATACAAAGGAAGTATTATGGAGAGATTTTCAACCTTTTATGTCAAGGCACTGATAAGAACAAATTGATCCGAGATTTAGGATTGTTCTTAGACGGAAAGGGTCTGATTAGATACCGTGGCCGAATAATAAAGGCTGATTTGCCTCTCCAAACTAGACATCCTATACTGCTACCCAAGAAAGATTATTTTGTAGAGTTAATTGTAAAGGAAGCCCATGACTTGACTCTTCATGGAGGTGTGCCACAGACCTTGGCCCGAGTCCGCGAAAGGTATTGGATCCCTAAGGGTAGATCGGTTGTAAAGAAATATCTCAAAGGCTGTATAATATGCAGGAGGTATGAGCAAAGGCCATATGACTACCCAGGACCACCTGCTTTACCAGAGGATAGGGTGAATGTAAGTAGGCCCTTCAAGGTAACTGGAGTTGATTACACAGGGGCTATAACTGTTACGGGTGAGGGAACTCCCCATAAGGTGTATATATGTTTGTTTACTTGCACCTACACGAGGGCAGTCCATCTAGAAATGGCAGAAGATCTCAGTTCAGCGACATTCCTGAATGTATTTAGAAGATTTGCTGCTAGAAGGTCTTGTCCTACCTGATTAATAAGCGACAACGGAACTAATTTCGTTGGAACAGCACCTTTACTTTTGAATATAATGAATGACCCAAAGGTTAAGACAGCACTGGGAATCCGAAATTGTATCTGGCAGTTCATTGCTCCAAGAGCACCATGGCAAATGGATTTACAGAAAGAATGATTGGAATAGTAAAGAACTGCCTAAGGAAAACTCTACACAGAAGTAAGATCACCAGAGAGGAACTGAGAACGGTGATAACTGAAATTGAGGCTAGGATTAATAATAGACCATTAACCTATTTAGATGATACTAGCCTTGGAATTGAAGCATTGACACCTGCTCATATGTTGCATGGCAGGAAACTTCATCCAATACCTTGTGTGGATATCCAGGAGGAAATAAATTGTTGGAACTAGACAACCACGCTCACCGGCTTCAAGACGTGAACTCCCAAGGCTCCCAGTAGCAAACCACAGGAACCCTCCGATGACGTCATCACTCGTGACTTAGATGTGTGAGTGCGCACACACACTAACACTCTCGTCCTCTCTTCTAAATTTGACAGAAGATTCCAAGGATGAAGCTGGATGGTCTATTTGCGTCTGATGCACACTATGTATCCGATACATAGAATTTTGTTTAATTACTATCAAGACCCAGTCTATGACCACATACAGATATGTGATGTCTCTTAAAGTATTCTAAACTTTCTAGTCTCGGCTGACTGCTGCACGCAGTCGCTCGGTCGAAGCACCTTTCTTGGTGAGACAATCAGCCAGTTGTTGTGATGTATCCACTCAGGATACCTCATCAATCTCCCCCCGCTCCAACATGTCCCGCAACACAGCAATATCAATGCGCAATCTCCTGTCTTCTACGCTCTTACAGGAGTAAAGGGCGTCCACCAGACTCTTGTTGTCGACGAAACACTTTATTTTGATCTTTCCACATCCAGAAACCTCACGCAATATGTTGGAGAGATATACAGCAGTTTCAGCACATTCAAGCAGCGCCAACGCATCAGCAGATAAGGTATATTTGACGACCCTCCTGATCTTTCTTGTCTGCCAAAATATAGGACATCTTGCCTCACTAGCATCTAGTAGGAAGATCACAAAACTTCCCCGAGATCCACTGCCTACAAGGTTGGCAAATGAGGCATCCGAAAAGCACTATATGACAGTCCTCGATCGGCCCCATTCTTGGAATGTATAGCTTCATGCTGTCAGTCTTCACCCTTGAGATCACCTTAGAGTCTAAGCAAATGCGCTACGGTAGCTCGGTTGCTATTCACACTCAACTCACACACATCAAAGGCAATATCTGGCCGAGTGTGTGAGGCAATGCAAATGAGTTGCCCAATTAATGCTCAGTACTCCGTTTTCTCAGACTCGGACAGATCTCCTGATTTTACTTCTGCACGATGTTTACTCAGTGTGACTGGTTTCAAAGATGAAGCATACTGGAATTGGTCGAGCGTTATGCTGCCATCGATGTTGGAGATGACATTGAGACCAAAGTATTTGAACTGCCGATGAGGAATATTTGACTCAAACGGTTTATCACTTGCTGTTCGAACTCACGTGTACCAGCCCAAAGGAAGTCGTCGACGTAGATGCATACAATGCCTTCGACTTTGCCACCATTGCTCCAAGAGAACAGCACTGACTCCAGTGATGACACTTTAGCTCCGAGACTCAACAACTGATCTTTTACGCGCAGATACCAATGCCTAGCAGCATCACAAAGGCCGTAAACAGTTTTCTTTAGTCTCCATAACTTACCATTTGCATATTCAGGCGGAGGACGTAAATGAACAACTCTCTCAATGTCGTTACCTTGCAAGTAGGCAGCTTTCACGTCCATAGTGTGGCAATCCCACTGGTTGGTGGAGGCCAAAGAAAGTGCCAAACGCACTGCTTCCTTTGAACAAGTAGGCGAGTCTTTTCGGAGATCCACTGTGTCTTCCTCAAATCCTCTGGCAACTAAGCGGGCCTTAACAATAGGCTTTCCATTTTTCAGTTTTTCCGTCACCACCCCTTTGAACCGTTATGGCACCTTGCCCAACATCATCTACTTCCTCATACACATCATTATTCTGCCAATTTGTAATTTCATTTTCCTTAGTGCATAATACGGCCTCAGAGTTGAAAAGAACAAGCATTTCAGCGTCATCATCAACCACTTCCCATTCGCTAAGATCCTTCTCCAAATCTATCCAATCAATGCTGCCGTCAGTCCCTCTTCAAATTATAGCAGTGTTTGTACTTTCCAGTGGCTTTACCTGCCCAACTCATAATCCTTCCAGACACCAACTCTCCACTTTCTGAATGTATTCCCTTTATACGTTTACCAACAGAAACTTTGGGAGGCTGATCAATCAGAACAGAAACTGTGGGAGGCTCATCAATTGGAACCACACCATCTTCCAACTCGTCATCTGGTGGATAGTCATTCAACACTTGCGTAGGATCGTCATTAGGCTTCTCCTGGACAACATTGTTCCTCTCATCACTGCTGACATCACTTTCAACTGTAGTATCTTGCTCTGGCACACGCGCTAGACGACATACGTGCACTCGCACGTAGACACCGCCGTGTCTCACCAGAATTTGTTTCCCATCTCTGCCTATTACAGTTCTGGGACCATGCCACTCATGACTGTCATTTCTTTTGTAGAAGACTTCATCTCCATTTCGGATGTCGTTTAAGTCACTCGAAGGTACAGCTGGCCACACTCCCGCGAGGTCCACTCAGCACTGCCAACACTGGGCGAGATGGTAATCTCGAAGCACTTGTAGTGAGCTCCGTTCGAAGCATTCACTGGTGGGAGAGAGAAATAAGGAGGGAGGTCTGAGGGGGGAATGGGGGGTTTGAGGAGGCTAGGGAGGTTGCCTGACTACTACACGAGAGGTGAGAGATGACCTGAGGAGGGGAGCGACGAGTGGAATCTTTAATGAAAGTACGAAAATTTACCCTGTTACCAATCATTTGTATTTTGACATTCATATCAATTGATATTAACATCAATAAAGGTTAGATCAACTTATTAGTTGTAACACAACAAAGATGTAACACAAAGACAACCGAGGTAACATTACTGCTTTACTCGTATTGTATGCTCTTTTTATTATCAATCACTAGATGCTGTGAAATACTAACACAATAACTGCTTACGAATCATCAACCATAATGCTCCTTATTAAATGTAGCATGTGTGAATACCTTCATAGTGCGTGTGGAAAATACTGATACCACTAGCTCACACATGCATTATCCCCCGTATCTAGCGTTACCTAACAGTTTATAAACGTAGTGTTGGATATCTGGTCTAGCATTATCCCTTATGTGACAGCAGGCTTGTGATAATCTGTATACTCTTAAGTAGTTTGTTTCATTGAATATAACGAAAACGTCATGCCTGATAAGCCATTACGAATCCTTTGGTATTTCTTCTGTCTTTAGACAACAAAAATAAATAAATTAATTAATCAAATGTGCATTGCATTTTCAATCAGAAAAATTAAAGCTCTACACACACACACACACACACATTTTTAGATCCTCATCGGTCATGAGCCAAATAATTTCAGCTTTACAAAAATCCTCTTCTTCTGTTCCCCGAGTGTATGCTGTTCCTCCTTTCCTACCTCTATCTCTTTCTTCCTTGTTGTGCAAGGTTTTCCAATGTGAGTATACAAAAATTCATTTAATCGACACTGTAGATAATAAAATCAATGAAGATGCAAGTATGTGTCGAGGTAATTTCTAAAACATCTACACGACTTAGGGTTTCTTTGAGTCTTTTTTCCCTTGTGCTTGCTTTTCCTCTCTCTCTCGCCTTCTCCTTTGTGCTACAAAATCTTTCATGCCTTGAGCAGTCGTCCCTCTTAATACCAATATCCAGGGTATAATGTACTGGAGCCAACATTCGCCCCACTAATAGGTCAAGGTTTTCTATACCCAGCAGGCGGTAGTTACTCTATGCTGTTAATCAATTTTTGGAATAGCAATATCTGACTACCCTACAAGTTAAAAATGATATATAGGGTTCCCTGAATATACTCACAGCCTTTGGTATGCCAGACCAGGAACTGTAAATTTCAGTAATTGCCTTAACCATCGTTGAACTACTCTGACCATGTAAACTGGACATTGGTCATAAACGAGCATCACTGGGCCGGGAGGGATAGGGGCAATTTCTCTCTTTGAGGAAATCGAGGAAACCTGTCTTTCTCGTATATTTCGACTACCGTAAGTTTAATAGCGTTCAATATTATTACTCAAATTGTAAAAAAAATATAATAAGGAAACAAGTTGTAGCGGCGACCCTAAATGTGGTGTTAGTCAGTGAGGAGTTCATTGGTTCTGTCAGTGAGAGCTAATCACATTCTGTGGCCATGAGAACACAGCCAATCCTCGAGTACCGAAGGCGATGTGGACGGTCAGTGGTGCTAAGACCATATCATTCCTGGACTGCACTCTTCATCGTGATGAACCACCACGACACCCAGCTCACACGGCGTGCCCGCATCATTGCTCTGCACGAGGAGGGTATAAGCAGTAGGGGCATCGCACAGTGAGTGGGGTGCTCAAGATCTTGCGTCCAGAAGTGGATCGAGCGTTGGCATCACAATGGCAATTTGAATGACCTAGGTATGCTGGTAACAGTCTGTTTTGAATAAGGGTCTTTATTAATTATGCCTGAAAATTTCCGAATGTGTAAAGCACATATTTTGGCAAAGAAAAAAAACATCTGAGTATTCATTTTGGTGGGAAATTAAGATTATTGTCTCTCTACTGATCGACCACATGATTATTTTGTTGTAGATCACAAGAAAGTGTATAATATGTAGAATTGTCTATACATCAAAATCCCCGTAGGGGGTACTATTACTTATGGGTTATGGCACCCTTACGGACCCCAGCCACACCCTTTCATTTCCTAATTAAACTGTTCCTCCTCTCTTTGTTTCCATCTAGCTGCTGTCCCCTCCTCTTTGAATATCTCTTCCACATTATACAGGGTCTTCCAGACTTAGGGCGGTCTTTCCGCCGCTTAACTTACACATAAAATTAATTGCCTATTTTATTGGTGTATTGAGAGAGGAGACCTCGGTCACGAGTCACTAGTCAGGAGGAACACCAGCGGATCATTCAGGCAGCTGAAAATGACCCGTTTAAAAATGCCAAGGCGATCAGAGAAGAGTTGTCATTGGAAGTGTCAGCCGAAACTGTTCGTCATAGGCTACATCAGGCAGGCATCCACCACCGAGTGCCGGCCAAGAAAGAGCAACTCACCGACACACACCGCGCCGCCAGGCTGGCCTTTGCTCGGCAGTTTATAGACCAGGGGATGGAGTTCTGGGAGAGGACCATCTTCACAGATGAGAAGTCATTCTCTTCCAGCAACCACAGCAAAATACATTTATGGAGACGGAACTCTACGAGGTAAGGGTTAGAACTTTTAATTAACTACAATATTTAATAGAATGTTCTAATGTTAATCACAGTTGCACAGTTGCAGCATTACTTGTTCCTATTTTTTTTGCAATATGTAAGCATCTCGCGGTCACAATAGCTAGTCCCTGGGAAAAAAAAGTAATTTAACTACTCTTGCTTCGTCATGCTGCTACCTTATTGTTCGTTGATAAGCAGGTATTTGAATTATGAAATACATAAAATACATATAATCTCGGAGTATCTATTAGTTTTGGGAAAGGGGATTAATAATTACCAGATGGTAAGCTTTGCCCAGTTGATAAACTTCGCTAGCATTTAATTTTGGTGTGGCGTGTATCACACAGATATGATCGGAGACATATTTATGAGGAGGCACGAAGTGGAAGAGTCACGGTATACAGTATGTGTGGGGCTACATGACTCTACATGGTCTGGGTGACTTCTTCCAGATCGACGGCTGCTTCACTGCTCACAAATATGCAGATGTCTTACAAAACAGTTTCCTCCCATCCCTCAGAGAGAGGAATTTTCCTTTCCCTCCCGGCCCTCTGATTTTCGTTCACGACCGGTGTCCTGTCCACATGGCGAGAGTGGTTCAGCAATGGTTACGCAATAACCAGAACTTACAGGTCCTGGACTGGCCTAGCAAAGGATGTGATATGAACCCCATAGAAAATCTGTGGGGTTCTATTGTGAACACCTGGGAGCCGGAGAGGGAGAGGACTGCTGCCGAATTGATGGACCATACGAAGACGCAGTGGGAATTTCTTCGAGGGGACCAAAACCTTGCGAGGAGTCTTGTAATGTCCATGCCTGATCGCTTACAGGCGGTCATCAAGAAGGACGGAGGATGGACTCGGTTCTAGGTATAAATATTTTTAGTAAGGACAAATTTAATCCTCTTGGTTTACGCTTCTGACTCAAAATATTGATGTTTATATCTATACGTAATTGTTCCCATTCTCTCAAGACTATTGAATTTATTGGGATGGTGTGTGTAATTATTTCTAATACCTTTTTTGTTGCTACCTCATGCTGAAAGTTATTTTAACTGAACACCAGGAAGCACTTAGTGTGATAAAGAACAATTATAATTACATCAGGAAATATGGAAGTGTGATAAAGAAAATTTCTAATTACATTAGGAAATGTGCAGATTGTAACTTGTTATTGTTCTTTTACAGGAAGTGACAGCAGACACGGGTGGGTTACTTGGATATTCATCTGATACTATTATTCGTTTTCGTTTCTGAAGGCTCCAACATGCTTGCATGTGTCGGCCTTGGACACCTAATGGCGGCTCTCCACGCTGCTCGATCTCTGGCATCCTTGGTCACCTAACGGCGGCTCTCCATGCTGCTCGATCTCTGGCAGCCTCCCTATTCAGTCCCTTAACCCTTAAGTCACATTTAATGACCTCGTCCCATGTCCTTCTCGGTCTACCCCTCCCAACCCCTCCCCCAATATTAACACTTCTCACCCTCTGCACCCAATTATCATCCCCCATCCTCTCCACATGTCCAAACCACCTCAGCCTACCTCTCCTCATCACAACACCAATACACTCCAGTCCCATCCTACCTCTCAACTCTTCTATCGTAAACCCAGTCACCCCAGGCCTTGCACGCAGGGACGCACTGCACATCCACCTAATCATTGTCATTTCTGTACGTTTAAACCTACGAATATCTTCTTCCTTTACTGCCCAGGTCTCACTACCATACAGCATCACACTCCTAACACATGCTGCATACAAAGACCCCTTAGCACGTAAGGAGAGTCCTCTCAATGTCAGGAGAGGCAACAGCTCCCTGAACTTCTTCCAACCACTTCTCACTCTAGCATCTGAGCTAACTCCAGCCCCACCTCCGGCACATAACATATCTCCCAGATAACAAAACTCCTCCACACACTCAAGAGACTCACCTGCAAATTCAACCCTCTCACGCCTAACAATCTCCACCTGCTCTCCCCGACACACTGCACACATGAAATCAGCATTATCTCGCAGTCTACCTCTAATACCACTACATCTCTTGTGCACCCATCTACCACAAACACTGCACAAGTTGGAATTACTTCCCACACCCATGTGGCAAACTGCACATAGCCACTCTCCCTCTCCTCTGATTGTACTGCCACCAACCCTAGATATCATCACTTTTGTTTTATCTGCATTTACCCTTAAGTCCTTGTACCCCATACCATCTCTCCACTTCTTAAATCTTTCCTCAGCCTCCCCTTCATTCTCAGCAATCAACACCAAATCATCAGCATACAACATCTCCCATGGGAGTCCATCTCTGAAGTCACGTGAGAGGGCTTCGACCACCATGATAAACAACAAGGAACTCAAAACTGACCCCAGATGCACACCAACATTCACGGGAAACTCATCACTCAAAACTCCATTCACTCTTACCTGGGTGCGAGCACCCACGTACATGGCCATAACCACCCTAACCAGCCACTCTTCCAACCCCAGCTTTCTCATTGCCCACTTCACCACCTCTCTAGGGACTCTGTCAAAGGCCTTTTCCAAATCAACAAAAACAAAATACAATTCCCTTTTCTTGCCAATATATTTTTCCTGAAGCTGTCGAACAATGAATATGGCATCAGTGGTCCCCCTGCCTGGCATAAACCCGAACTGCATCTCATTGATATTCACTCTTTCTCTAATCATACCTTCTAGAACTCTTTCCATTACTTTCATTATCTGATCTAAGAGCTTTATACCTCTGTAATTTCCTCTTTCCAGGGCATCACCCTTCCCTTTGCACACATTTACAATTACACTCTTCAGCCAATCATCTGGGACCACACACTCATATATAATCATATTTATCAGGTCAGTGACTAACCTCACCCCAATATCTCCTGAGGCCTTCAACATTTCAGCAGTCAACCCACACACACCTGCCGCCTTCCCCACCCGCATCCTGCCTATTGCCTCACAGTAGCAGCGTCAATCAAAGGCCAAGGCCCAAACACTGGATCAGCTGGCTCCAAACCTTCCCTATCCCAATCAAACTCCTCATTCAACAACCAGCTATAATGCTCTCTCCATGCATCTTTAATATCCTCACTGTTCACCACTACCCTTCCTTCATCATTCTTCACACACTGCTCGCCTACAATGTCCCGATTATCTCTCTTCACCTGATTTGCCACCCTAAAAACCATATTTTTCCTTCCTTCATGATTTAGATTATCAAGTAAAAGTCTCTGTGACTCAGACTTTGCCCTGTATACCTCTCTTCTAGCCCTGCGCTTGGCAGCCAAGTACTCCTCCCTGTTACCACCCTTCTTCCATTCCCGAAAAAGCCTTCTTTTCTCCTTAACTGCAGCTTCTACACCCTCATCCCACCACCAAGTCACTTTATGTTTTGTTGGGCCCCCCGTCTAACCGCACACTGCATCGGTAACTCTCAAGAGGCTGTTCTTAAGGGCTCTATACTGTTCATTAACGTCTCTATCTACGGCTTCCTGTTCAGCCACCACTCTCCTCATCTCACTATAAAAGGCATACCTTACTGATTGGTTTCCCAGCTTCCATATTTTCCTCCTAGGTACATATGTCCTCCTTCTCGTCATTCGTTCCTTAAGCACCATGTCACAAATCAACAGTTTGTGCTGCTGCACACACTCCTCGCTTCCTATAACTTTAACATCCCTCAATAATCTCCTATCAACCCTCCTGACCAGAAAATAATCTATCTGACTACTACTTCCCCCGGACTCGTACGTAATCAATCTACTCACTCTTTTTCTAAAATGTGTGTTGCACACAATCATGTCCATAGCCTCCCCAAACTTGAGTATTCTTTCCCCTTTCGCATTCCTCACACCATATGCACATCCTCCATGGACTCCTTCATAACCTTGAGCTGCTTCACCAACATGACCATTTAAATCCCCTCCCAGAACCACTACCTCATCATCACCCATACCACTTACTACACGTATTAAATCACCCCAAAATCTATCCTTCTCTGCGTCATCCAATCCTACCTGCGGAGCATATGCTGATATAACTGAAACAATCACCCGTCCAATCAAAATTTTCACTACTATTATCCTATCACTTACTCTCGTGACATTCATGACATACTCCACCCATTTCTCCGCAACCAACACACCCACACCCCCATATCCGTCAGTTCCCCCCTGCCAAAACAGCTTATAGTAGCAATCCTTCCCAGCAATCTTTCTGGCTGATCCACCGCTGTACCGGACTTCCTGCAAACAAGCCACGTCCACCCACCTCCTACTAAATGCCTCAACAACTTCCCCCGCCCTTCCCTTCAAACTTCCCACATTCCATGAGCCCACCCTAAACCCCCTGGGTGATTTGCTGTCCTCAGCCTTGCTTGGATGCTTGTTATTGTACTTAGTCATAGTCGGTAAGATAAAGGGGGGTAAACATTCCAAAGGCCCAGCCCACTGCACAGTCCTAGGTCCAGGCAATGGATCTGGGACTCCTAGCCCACCAGCTTACTAGTGGCTGTGGTAGTGGTCTCGGGGCACCCTGCCAGGACACGACACCTGCAGGGACACCCTCCAAGCGCGCCTTGGCACTGCAACTGCCCCGCCATTATACACCCACTGATAGGGCAGCCTCCTGGGGCGCTACTCCCAGGTTCGGGCCCCTCTCTATTGAGCGGGAGCGGCAGCCTGGGAACCGCAATGCCCTGTACCCTCTAGCACAGGTTCGAGCCCCATCTCGCCCCGGACCCGTGATCTATGCCGGTGGAACCCCTGTCAAGCATCCCCCCGAAAAAAAAAATTATAAAAAATATTATCTACAGTCTGACTATATTAATTAACACATTTGGAAGAAATACAGTCACCTAGGGGCTTCGTTTTCGTTTTCGTTTTTGAAGGCTCCAACATGCTTGCATGTGTCGGCCTTGGTCACCTAATGGCGGCTCTCCACGCTGCTCGATCTCTGGCAGCCTCCCTATTCAGTCCCTTAACCCTTAAGTCACATTTAATGACCTCGTCCCATGTCTTTCTCGGTCTACCCCTCCCCCAATATTAACACTTCTCACCCTCTGTACCCAATTATCATCCCCCATCCTCTCCACATGTCCAAACCACCTCAGCCTACCTCTCCTCATCACAACACCAATACACTCCAGTCCCATCCTACCTCTCAACTCTTCTATCGTAAACCCAGCCCCCCCCAGGCCTTGCACGCAGGGACGCACTGCACATCCACCTAATCATTGTCATTTCTGTACATTTAAAATTATATTATTTTTTTTTGGTTATCTTGAATGAAATAGGCTACTTTACGATATCTAGAATATCGCACTCCTGCTATCACGTGAGGGATAATGTGAGCCCACTTTTACAGACTGTTAGGTAACACTAGATAAGGATGATATGGAGGTGTGTGCTAGTGGTGTCAGCAGTTGCCACATGCAATATTAAGGTTTCGCAAATGCTATATTTAATAACAGCGTTCTGGTTCATGATTTCCAAGCAGTTATTGTGTCACTAATTCACAGGGTCTAAACTTTGACAATAAAGGTATCAAAATATAAATAATTGGTTACCAGGAATATTTTCGTATCTTATCAAAGCTTCCACTCAGCTGCCTCCTACGTCATCCCTCACCTCTCGTGCATAGGTATCCCCCCCTCCTCAAAGCCCCATTTCTCCCTCAAACCCCCCTTCCTCCCTCAACCCCTCCCCCCCTCCGTACCACTCCCTCCCACCAGTGAATGCTTCGAGCGGAGCTCACTAGTAGTGTTTCGAGGTTAGTATCTCGGCCAGCGTTGACAACGCTGGGTGGACCTCGCGGGAGTGTGGCCAGCTGTACATTGTGCCGCAGAGCTCTAGCCAAACGTTCATCTGATTCGGTCTTCATAAACTCTTGTCTAGCTAAATGAAGAGCGTTCAAGTTGTCTCACAATTTTCGATGGTGATGAAGGTTCCAAGGCTGGAGGATCATTTGCGTACACATTAGGCAGACCAGGGTTTTGACCAAAAACAAGTTGGTTAGGAGAAAAGCCTGAGTAGTTGGTGAGAGCATTTCTTGCCGATACTGCCCATGCCAAGGCCACATCCAATTCACACTGGCTATCAGCCATTATCTTCCTAACAATGTCACCAATGACTGCATTTTGACGCTCACAGACTCCGTTGCTCCAAGGACTCTCTGCAGACGTTGTCATGATCTTGATATTGAAGGCCTTTCCCAATGCTCGCATTTCCGCATTGTTGAATTCACAGCCATTGTCTGTAAGAATTTTTCTAGGTGCGCCAAACACGACAATCCAGCTCCAAAATATTCCTTTGATAATGGTGGGAGCACACTTATCCGTGATTACTATCGCATTACAATGCCTGGTCGCCAAATCAACAAGGACTAAGAAATAATGCCTTCCCCAAGCTTTTAAATCCATGGCTATGGCTTCGTTAAACTTAGACGCAATGGGCAAACTGACTATGGGTCGGGGGTTGGCTTCTTAAATCTGCAACAGACTGTACAAGCATCAGATACAGCCTTGATAGCCCGCTCCACTTTTGAACTTTTAATTCCCACATCTGTGATCGTTTCATTTCGTTTTTGAAGGCTGCAACGTGCTTGCATGCGTCAGCCTTTTTGGATTGGAGCATGTAGCATTTTATGACCGGATGCCCTTCCTGATGTCTACCAATGACCCTTGGGTGGATTCGATCCTCAGACCCTACGGCCAGAGCGGAGCGCTCTAACCCAATGAGCCACGGCTGCTACAATAATCAGTTTAATTAATTTTGCCGATGTTGGGTGTCCAAATTGCCTGTGAAGCTTCAAAGCGTTTTTTTCTACATCACCCACAAGAGATGCCAACATGATTGTTTCACAAAATTCACGGCCTAGTCATGAAGAAATTGAAAGTAGGTAATGGCCTGAAGATGAGGACTTTAAATCAATGATAGTTCCACAAATTTTGACCTGGTCAGTTCCAAGGTTAATCAACATTTTTGCTTTTTTCATGGAACGTCTACTCAACAGCAAGGGAATATTGCAGTCCACAACATCAGTCATGATGGTAGCACGCATGTGTCCAATGTAGCAGGGCAGAGTAACACGTTTGAGGGAAGAAACTGTGACACCATCCACAAAAGTAAACGTTGAGGATGACGCTTCTTCTCTTATAGCATCACGTTCGTAATCAGTGAGCTCACTTAGATAGCAATTGATCCATTCAACTCCACATACAGTTGTAGAACACCCTGTGTCTAAAAGAGCACATCCCTTCGATTCTTCTACCAGAGTCTGTAACTTACCTCTACTAGCGGCATCATCTGCATAAATAACGACAGATGCACTGTTTCAGAATTTTCTTCTCGACTGCCGTCGTTTTCGTATGCATCCGGACAGTCACATGCCCAAAGAAATCTAGAATCACATACGAAACACCTCGATACCTTTCAGTCAGACCCAAGTGGGTTCTGCCTCCTGCCGGTGGATGAGCGTTGGGGAATTCTAGCAGATACGGTTGAACATCAGCCACTACGACGACGTCGATCACGTATTGCACCACACCGCAACATTCTCCGTCCTCGTCGAGTACCTCCAGCATAAGGCGTTTCCTCACCTTCAACTTCATCACTCCAAAATACTGGTTCGCCTTTCACCTCCCAGGCGGACACCGATGCCTCGTTCTGCCTGCCAATTTCACCAGCAAAAATACGATTCATGGCAGATTTCATATTTTCGTATGTCACCTCAGTTATCGCGGACATCACTAGTTGTTGCTCACTGTCTGAAAGTTTGCATGCAGCTAAGAGCATAAAAGGCATCACAGAATTTGGCAGTTCCATGTCGTGCTTTGTAAATTTGAAATAAACATGCTCAAATTCTGTCACAAACTCACGAATGTTCATATCATCGGCTCTTCTGAAGTTGTACAACTCATAAAACGATGCAAACAGTCGACGTCCTTTGTCCACGAGAAATAAACCGTCTAATTTTTTCAGCAAGGTCTGAACACCATCCTTCTGCTTCAGAACATCCGCATCAATCTCCGAAGATGCCACCCTCGCTCTTCCAGACAATGACAGGTGAATAGCTAAGGCTTGTTTTTCTTTAGCCAAGTCCGTCAGTTCACACCAAATGTCGATGTCTTTTTTTCCAGCTCTCATAAGCAGAATAATTTTCAAGTTTTGGAGGCCACTTGGTCGAACACGATGCCATTTTTGGAACTACGCTCTGCTGCCAGTGTCAGACTAGGCAAACCACAATCACCGGCCTCACGACGTGAACTGCCCAAGGTCCCCGGTTGCATACCACAGGAACCTTCCGATGATGTCATCACTCGTGACTTAGCAGGTGTGCATGTGTGTGCACACACACTAACAACAATATGCACTAACAAAGGGGTTAATGGAATACAGCACTGTTTGCATCAATACTCTGCTTTTCATATATAAACAAAAAAAACAAACCAAAGAATGAGCGCTAAATGTACATTTAACTTTCATCAAAAAGACCTTACTAATTCATATTCCTCCAGTTTGTTTTATGTATTTTTCCGACTTATATTTTGCGTTCACAGTACTGTATACATTACTCACTCTAAACACATTTGTAATAATGAAAGCAGTGATGAGAGTGTTCATCAACACAAATTATGATGTACCGAGCGGGTAGGTAATATTCCGAAACATTTCATCCATCCAGGAAGTGTTATGTGTGACTTGCAGACCTACTGTCATTACCCTTGTATATATTCACTATTTTCTATTTCAGATTCAGATATAGCGCTGGATGGATTACGCTATTGTACAGTATACAGTACTCTACCCAAACACAACAGCAAAATGGTAAGTGTTGATGACAGTGTTCACCAAGACATTTAAAATACTGAGTGGTTAGGTTTTTTTGACTATTCAACAAATCCAATTTCTCAGCATCAGCTCGATCCCATAGATGCTGAATAATAGGACTTTTACTGTTATATTAATAACAACAATATAATAATAATAATAATAATAATAATAATAATAATAATAAACACAGGAAGGATGAGCATTTATTTATTATACAGAAAATACTTTGAATCAGGGGTGTCAAACTCATGGCCCGCAGGCCAAATGTGGTCATCAGGATGGTCATAAATGGCCCATTAGATGATGGTAAGATTTATCAGTCCGTGAAACTATAACTTATGAATGAAAGTATAATACTGATAAGAGACAAAGTTCATAAATTACCTTTTATTCATAACAATAATAATGTATATTAAAATTTAGTAATCCCGTTCGGGACTGAGGCGTCTGGCAATAGATAGATTTTTATAAAGAGATACTTTTTGTAAATAAATATCATGAATCTGTTAAAAACTGAAGACAGCCATTGCTGGTATCTGAAGGCATGAGGTGCCAGGCCAAAACATTTTAACTGTCACGAAAGACACAGAGAAGCGGTGTAGGCCAGCACTGCTCTGATAAAACGTTGCCGCTTTTTTTTAGCAAAATCGTGATTTATACTTCACTTTCATTTACTCAGTTAATCTACGAGTAAATATAGGCAGAACTGAGGTGTAACTTTGAAATAAAGTAAGAAAACGTCAAAACCGGTAACCAACACCTTGTGGCAGGCTTCGCTACGTTTTCAGGCTCATGTTGAGTGGACGGTTTTATTCAATTATTTATTATTCGAGCATTGTAAATTTTTAAAATGTAATACAGTATTATATATACTGTATATATATTGCAAGTACATAGGTCACAACAAAATTGATCTCTTATGTTTTAAAACTCAAATGAAATTCGATTTTTTATATTACAGTATACTGTAGCCCCAGATTAATACATACTGATAAATAAAACTTTTGTTACCCTTAGTGTTGCTGTTCATTAAATAAAACGAATTGTACATACTCAAGGTCACTAACTCTAAAAACGCATTCCTGGTAAGCCAATAAGTCAACGTTTAATCTGTAAACATCAGTCTTGCAAATATGTACAGGTATGTATCTTTGTTGGCCCTCGGAAGGTCCTGAGTTTGACACCCCTGCTTTAAATATTTAATGCTTAGGAATATCCACTTAAAAAAAAATAATATTTATACAACACAAATAAATAATACACAAACACACACACACACTGGACTAGCCATGTGATAATTCCAGCCTAGGCTATCTATCAACACACACACACACACACACACACAACCTGGGCAAGGAGGAAGTACGGAAGGTGAAGAAGGAAGGAGGAAATATAGAGGAAGAACATGAAGGAAGGAGGAAGTGAAGATGGAGGGAATGGGGAAGAGGATGAAGTTGCCTTGGAATGCGTACGTAAGAGAAGCAAACAATATAAAGTACGCGTATGTGAAAGAAGCGTATATAAAGGAGCGTACGGAACTCCCTGGCGTAAGCATCGAGCGGAGAAGGAACAGGATGCGTGGAATATGGTGGAGAGGACTGGGGCATGATGGGGGATGGAAAGAAGTGAAGACGAAGGGAAATACGAAGATCGAAAAAATGGGAGAACACAGAGAGATATAGAAAATGGGTAAGATATACGCAAAGAGGGCTTGAAGCGACTGGATAAATAAGATAATGTGCCGTGTTATTGTTTGTGAGGATTACATACAAGACTCAGTATCATTGATCCATTACAGATGCATACAAAAAATGAGGTATATAAGGATTAGTATTAGCAAATTTAAGCATCAATAAGTGAGGGAGAAATAAAACAAAGGGCTTCGCAGACTTGTTGAGAGGTAGCAGAAGGTGAGGGAGAGTTATGGATGTGTAAAGCAGGGTATACAAGTGCCCTGGGGTATATAGAAGAGGTATACAAGTGTTGTAAGTGTATCGTAAGGCACCAACAGACTTGCACACAGAATTCAGTAATATTTCGTTTGTTGTGTTTTCGTAATCGGGTAAGGTAAATGGTAAAATCAACTCACTCTCTCTCTCTCTCTCTCTCACACACACACTGAACTTACTGATAATTTTCTCCTATCCCATCCCCACCCACACACACAAGAACTTTCACAAATTCACACCCATGCTCTCTCTCTCTCTCACACTGACACACACACACACACAACTAACCTTCATAATTCTCCACTATCTGTCGACGTAAACAAATCCATCACTATTTCGCGACCCCATACCAGCATGACCCCTATGGCCTGGTTTGGGGGGAGCCTTCGATGACCTCAGTCTGGAAAAAAAAAAATTGATTAGTAGGGGGCTGAGGCTAGTCAAGTAATCTACAATCTGTTCCCTAACCTGGTAAAAAAGAAACACCAAAATCAATATCAAAAATCAGTCACATAATCTATACTCTCTTCCCTCTAACCCACTAAAATAATGAAGACATTAATCACAAAAATCTATTATCAAAGTTGCTCACATAATCCACAGTCCGTCTACTCCAACCTGGTAACATTAATATTGTTCTGTACATTAATACCTCAACTTACGATCATTCAAGATGCGATCACTTCAAAGACGTGAACACGAAAAAAATAATATTTCACAGGCTGAACATATCACAAGTACGAACGTACCTGATGCAGGTTAGGAGAGAGCAGTGGGCGAGTCGGGATTTTGGGAGAAGCAGGCTGCCTTCAGCCACAACTGTTCAGCCTGTTGGAGCGGCCCTAGTGAGAGAGGGCAGTGTTTGGAAAATCCCTGTACTGCTGTTTGCAGATGATACTGTGTTGTTGAGTGAAGACGAAGGGGAGCTGCAAGGCTTGGTAGATGAGTTTGGGAGACTGTGTAAGTAATCTAAAGGTGAATGTGGGGAAGAGTAAAGTGATGGTCTTCGAGAGAAGTGAAGCCAGTGAGTGTACTGCTTGTACACCTGCTTCCATCACTCTTGGTACCCCTTATAACTCTATCTACTTACTTATCTACCAATGTACCTATCTACCTACACACAGCGAGCAGTGTCTGTAATCATGCTTCGGTTCGTGGTGAGCTGGCGACGTAACCATTTTTCCTCCACATTTCCCCCCAATGTCATTTTCTCTAAGTCCCATACTGCTCGATGGTGATGAGTGATAAGTAAAATATACAGACAGAGTGATCGTATTTGTAAGATTGTAAAAATTAAGGTGTATAATGTGTACAGTATAGTATTTGCAAAATGCTTAAAATTATACAAACACGGTACGGGCTACACCTCCAATTCCCGTCCACAATTCAGCTCTTGTCAGTGAAAACAATTGGGATAATGATTCACTGTTCCTTGATGATGACCCTGAAGATAATGGGACATGATTTTAAAGGATTTGCTCTGTGGAATCCTTCATCAGGTGAGCCAAGCCAGTTTGAATGGTTACATAAGAAAACTTTTTTTGGTTACTTATGAGTTTTATTGTGTCAAGCCTTGCTAAATTTTACTGTCATGCAGTAAACTATTTATAATGTAATTTAAGAAAAAAAAAAAAAAGGCAAATGAGATATTACCACAAGTCAAAACGATGTGGTGGAGGTGAAGCAGGATGGTGGCCATGATGCTTTTAGTAAACGATAATATCTTATTTTGTGGGTTATATATGGCCTTTATAGAGTCTACACCTTGCTAAAATTATTCTGTGTAATGCAACAAATTATTTTTAGTGGCATTTTAGAAAAGCTACGAAGCAACAGGGACAGAAGGAACTGGTGGGGTGATGCAAGATGGTGGCTATGACACTTCATATATGAAAATTATCTTCCTGTGATAAGTGTAACAATGGCCTTTATCAAGTACAAACCTTACAAAAACTGTACTGTGTTATGCAATAAATTATTTATAGTGGCATTTGAGAAAAGTTAAGAGGCAAATGGGTTAATGCCCCAATTTAGAAGGACATGGTGGAGTGAAGTAGGGTTGTGGCCGTGACTCATGTATGAAAATATCTTAGCAGGGGGAAATCCCTGTCGCTTTTTTCGGAATAACTTGGGCCCCAATTAGTCCATTCTAATGAGGTTTTACTGTATATGATTCTAACCATCACAATATGTAAATAAATATATTTATTGCTCATAAATATATTTCGGCTCAGTCAGTCTGGCTACTAAAAATTTATTTGGCTTGTAAATCTGAAACATTAGGAGCCAAATGACTCTCAATCATCAGCAGTTAGCAAGAGTCCCGGCATGCAACAACACACAAGAGTGACAGTCAGGTGAAAGCAAGAGAAAAATTGCCAAGGCCCATACTCTCATTAGGTAAGAAGGCTCCCTAACATCTCTTCCATACTGCTTTATTCTTTGATATCGTTCCTTTGTTTTTGAAGGCCTTGTCACCTAATGTTGGCTCTCCATGCTGCTCCATCTCTGCAAGCTTCCCTATTCAGTCCCTTATCCGAGATCATAGTCAACGACCTCGTCCTAGGTCTTTTCCAGTCTACCTCTTGCAACCCTTACCCCAACGTTCACACTTCTCACCCTCTGTACCCAATTATCATCCCCCATCCTCTCCATATGCCCAAACCATCTCAGCCTACCCCTCCTCATCACAACACCAATACACTCCAGTCCCATCCTACCTCTCAACTCTTCCATCGTAAACCCAGCCCCCCCCAGGCCTTGCATGTAGGGACGCACTGCACATCCACCTAATCATTGTCATATCTGTACGTTTGAACCTGCAAATATCCTCTTCCTTTACTGCCCGGGTCTCACTACCATACAGCATCACACAACGAATATCCTCTTCCTTTAGTGCCCGGGTCTCACTACCATACAGCATCACACAACAAATATCCTCTTCCTTTACTGCCCAGGTCTCGCTACCATCCAGCATCACACTCCTATCACATGCCACATACAAAGATCCATTAGCACATGGGGAGAGCCCTCTCAATGTCAGTAGAGGCAACAGCTCCCCTGAACTCCTTCCAGCACATCTCACATAAATCAACTCTTCCACACTATCTTTTTGTATGTTACCTATGAAGAGTCTGGCAATTATGAATTACGTAGCACTGGAAACAGTAAGCAATATGACAGGAATAGGTGTTAGGGGGCTTTGCTAACCAATTAATACATGGGGTTATGTTCAAACCAATTATGGCATGGGCAAGTGGAGCCTACCAATATGGAGTATAGGAACGTGGGTCTATCCTCAGCCCACACATTAAACCACAACTGGGTGCAAAGGAAGTGAACTGTGTCTAGGGTAAAGGCAGACTGAAAAAGACCAAGGAGCATGAAGCACTGCAATGAGGTGTCAAAGGCAGACTTAGGCATGTTGGAGCCTTAAATTGTATGACGTATGGTTAAACCCGAAACCAAAATGGAATGTCGACTTTATCATCATTTCCTTAAGTATATTTGGTTGCTGACTGCATTCTGTAGTATGGGATGAAGGCTGATCCAACCACCACAGTCATTTGATAAACTGCTTTAAAAAAATTAGGGGCCTGTCACTAAATTCCAGTTTGTTTAACCCCTTCAACACAAGTATACTCCAGTTTAACTATGCAACTGGTTAGGTAAAAACCCATAGTTAGGCAGGGTATTGTATATCAGGGTAGATTTAACATGTAAAGTATTGGGATGCATTTCTGAGCCATGGGTTTCCCCCCAACCAAGTCCTAACCCACCCA
>JAGKTI010010264.1:0-12465 GCA_018397915.1 Birgus latro
GAATAAGAAAGCTGGACGTAATACGACAGTTGCTTGTCGTATTACCAAGGAATGTTTTAGTATTCGTCAGTTACGCGTGTACTGTATGTGTGTCTACCCTACCTACAAAATGCCGAGGCCACGCATACTGGGTAAACACAATACTTTATTCTCTAAAAGGTCACTTCCTCACCATCTAATTTTTTCTCTGTCCCCTTCTTCCCTCCAGCTCGGTACAAAGCCTAATAACATTTTTGATTCATTCCTTGCCGACCATATTGTATCCAACACTTAAAGAAGTCAGCACGGCGAAACATTGAGTACATGAGGTCTCTACTCTATCCTTTGTCTCCCACTCCATTACGCACAATTAAATGTGTTTGGGAGGGCATGTGCTCCATATCTGCACCTTCAGTATGTGTTCAGTCAGCACATTCTGAAGGCGCAGATATAAAAAAAAATAATAACTGTTTTCAAATGTTTCAACACCAGATGCTGAATCAGATTGAATGAATTGGATTTTCCATATGTAAATGCTCTGAAGTATGGGAAGGCAAATCATACAAAAAAGTGGCACGGCAGATGAGGATAATGTGGCAGAGAATGGGAGAGGGTGTGTGGCAGGTAACAAAAAATATGAGACACACGAGACAGTGACTTGTGGTAGAAATGTGAGCAGCAGATGTTTTACTGCCCACTACGACATACGGTAGCGAAACATGAACACTGTTAAAGTAACTCCAGTCACGCACATCTATTAACATGAATACCTTCCGGCTTATATGCAGCGTGACATGAGGGACTAAGTAGACAAATGAACTGGAATTAACTGTAATAAGTGGTGTGGGGTGCAAGTGAATGTACCCGAACGTAAGCAAGAACTAACATAGGCTAACCAGGTTGTTTGTGTTCCCGCTCAACAAGTCGCTGGGAGTGGGCAGGACGCGGTATTTCTCCATGCGGATGATCAGGATGAGGATGCAGATGAAGATGACGAGGTTCAAACAGAAAGTATTAGAAAAAACATTCGGGCTCATTATGTTATTCTCATAGTTTACTTTTCCGAGGGCTAATTCTGGTACTATTTGCATTTTCTGAGCCGCTTCACAGAGGCTTCTGCTGCAGAGTGAGATTGCACAGGTTTCAGTTTTGCTCTGTGTGGGAGGTGGGGGGTAGTATGGGATGGGGCATGGGTGTGTGGGGTGATGGAGGAAGGGGCGGGGATGTACATGAGTCACAACAACAACACCTGTTTGTACACCAGTGGCTGACATACTACACCCGCCTGACTCCCGCTGCGCAAACATCACTACAGAAGATAATATACATCACCTCACCAAGACGCTGTTTGTTCTGAATCCTCGGTAATGAACTGGACATAAGCGTGACATGGACGACCCAAGACTCCATTGCCTTTCTCTGCTCGCTCACTGCTCTCTTGCCTGATTATGAGCATTTCATCTGAGAGAGAAAGAGACAGAGAGAATCACCCTACCTTTTAATAAAGTCTCCCCCTCGTCCAGATTGATGGTCCATGTTTTATACTGACAGGTGAAAATGTCAAAGGATACACGTCTACCGACATGATGTGCAACTAGTGTACACAGAACGCGATACTAAAAGCTTTACATACAATTCAGTGAACTACGATCAGCATTTAAACGCTTCCACATCACCTCACCGGGCAGTAGCCTAAGTCCACATGGCACTCAGAGTAAGGGGAAATGATGACCGAGTGATTAGAAAAGCTAGCTGCTGTCTGAAAGAATTCCAGGTCCATTCCAGACGGAGGCAGGGAACAGTTAAATTCGATTTCGTTAAAACAAACCTTACTAATCTTCCACCGACATTTAACAAAAACATCCCGTTAATACCATCACACCAATCCTGAATCAAACAACCATGGCTTGTGCAGAATATGGATAGTGACTATTAACGTCAAAGTAGTGACATGTGCAGAGATGTGGCACATACAAGAACTGACGGGCCTTATGAAGCGGACTGCCTGGTCTATGTCTAGAGTCAGGGAAAAAAAAGACTGTGTGTAGAGGAGGGGGGGGGGTCTGGCTTAATTACAGGAGATCAACAACAACTACTGTATACTGTGTATCATATAAATCTGTCGTCATAATGAACTTGAACAGTTGTAACCTTACAAAGAGAATTAGTTTACACAGACAATTAGTATCTGACTTAAACAATAAAGCTTTGCACTTAATTAATGTTAATAATTTAGTGTTGGAATCACAGCACTCAATCTTCACCCCGGAACTTTAACCCTTGGAATCAGATGGGTTTCTCTGAACTGAGTCAAAGCGTTTGGCGTTAGCAAAAAATGTTTTACTCAAAAGCTTAACACAAAGGGTCATATCCCAAGTGAAGATGATCTCCTAACATGCCTTCACAAGCGATGCACAGGCAAAGTAACAACAACTATTTTCCCATACCTGCCTGAAGGAAATTTACAACCGGCGATGGACGATGAAAATCCTGTCTCTACTCGTGTGCGTTTCACATAGTTTGAGTTTTTCCTGAGGTATTCTTAAAGGAATCAAGTCTTTGGAAAGGTACTTAATAATAATAATAATAATAATAATAATAATAATAAACGGTTTATTAATAATGCAGTCCTGGGACTGAAAATTTGTACAGGGGGGTGGATTATATACCTTATTCTAGGAGCTAAAACTACCTAAATCTAAGACTTAACATGTAACTACGGTCTACTGTACATTGTTTATGCCTCGGATGATGGTGGGGATGGCACTTCGTCTGTACCTATCCGTGCGTGGGGCTTTCAAGGGCACGAGTTTGTTCGTGTGCCTCGTTGTTCTAGTGGGGGGCGGCGCGTCAGGTGGGAGGAAGTGCCGGTGTCGCTGACTGCTCAGTAAGCCTCCACCGAATATGGTGAGTGCTTGCTGGTATCTCTCGGCCAGCGTGGGCAGGCTCAGGCTAGTTAGGGCAGTGTTGTAGTTGACATATTCAGGGCCAAGGATGACTCTGCATGCCCTTTTCTGGACTCTCTCCAGCTGGTGTAGCTGAGTGGTGTTCAGGGAGGATGACCAAGCTGGAGAGGCGTAGACGAGTTTAGGGAGGATAAAGGAGGTGTACACTCCCCTGAGCTCGCTCGCCGGTGTTCCCAGAGACCTGAGCCTGCGCAGCATGTAGAGGCGGTAAGATGCTGCTTTCACCACACTGGCCACGTGCTGCCCCCAGGATAGATGGTCGTCCAGGACCACGCCAAGCAGCTTGAAGGTGTTGACTACCTGGAGTGGGTGGGGGCCGATGGTGAGCTGGGGTGGTGGTACAGCTGTTTTTGACGTGCAGACGTGCATCACCACGGTCTTGGTGTGGTTAATGGTTATACTGTTGTCCTGTGTCCACGTCTGCAGTCTGTCCAGCGTGCGCTGAAGCGACGTGTAGTCTGGCGCCCTGTTGTTAACGGTGATGCCGACAGTGCAGTCATCCACGTATTTCCAGCGATGTGGGGTGTCAGTGAGGGCGTCATTTATCATCATCAGGAAACACAGTGGCCCCATCTTGGTCCCCTGGGGCACCCCGCAGGTTAGCTGGCGAAGCGAGGAGACATAGCCCTGATAACGGACGGCCTGCTGGCGGTCAGTGAGGAAATCAGCCAGCCACGCTATCAGGTCAGGGTAGAGTCCCAGATTTATGGCCTTGTTAATGACAACAGAGTGATCTACAAGGTCAAATGCCTTTCGGAAATCCACAAAAGCGAGGGCAAGAGAGGTGTCGCGTTTGTCCAGGTGGCTGTGTATGAATTCAAGACAATTGACTAGGTAGTGGGAGGTGGAAGTGGCTTTAATATTTCCAAATTGTCTTGCATCAATGTGTTTAATAATTTTGGAGTAAGACCAGTCAAACACAAAATCTTCACAAATAAGGCTGGGGATGGGGGTGATAGCGACTGGCCTGAGGTCACTGAATGACTGAGGGTTTGTTGTCTTGGGGATTGGGGTGACATGAAATCTTCCAGTCCCCAGGAACTGAACTTTGTGAGAGGGAGGCTTTGATAATAGAACAAAGGGGAGTGGCGAGCTCTAAAGCAAATTCTTTATAAATTTTGATGGGGAGGTCAGTTGGGGTAGTGGCTCTGTTAGATTTTAATTTTCTGATCCTCGTGACAATATCAGCTTCATGGACAGAGTGGGGAGTGGAGGGGGAAGGCAGGTAGGCAGGTAGAGAGGTGGTGGTGAGAGGGGGTAGAGTCTGACAGATAGCGGCAAAATGACCGTTAATTTCCTCTGCCGCTATCTCAGAGGGTAGGTGTGAAGTACAGGGGAGAGAGGTGGGAAGTTTTTGTAGACCGCACAGCGACTTGACCTTGTAGAACCACTGACTGCTGTTGGCCTGTTTGAGATGGTGAACTTTATCTGGGTAGTACCGTTTCTTAGCTGACTTTATCTCCCTGATGACTCTGTTCCTGACACCTCTGTAAAGGACAGGGTCTGTGTGGTATAGCCTGTCCCTTTGGTGGAGGAGGCGTTTGATGCGAGGTGACATCCAGGGGGCGTCGTTGGGGTGCACTGCAACGCTCCTGACGGGGAAATAGTGGTGGTATGCCTGCATGCTGGTGTTGACATAATTCTCCCACTTGATGTTCACGTCCTCTTCTTCTATCACCTCGGTCCAGGGATGGTGGGTGATCCATTGCCCAAACTCTCTCAAGGCTGAGTCAGGCATGGGCCGGTAGGATCGGGTGACAGCTGATACCGGCACTCGGGTGGTAGGTGCAGGCCTCCAGAGGACGGTGAGGTGGTTGCTGCGCCCTATGGGGGGGAGGGGCTGGGGTGGGTGGTACTGGTGACCCAGGTCAGACAAGATAAGGTCGAGGGTTGTCTGGTCATGGGTAGGGAAGTCCACGACTTGGGTGAGGTTCAGCTGGTGTTGAATGTCGCTGATATCCAGGCGGTTAAAATCCCCACAGATAACAAGCCTTGCCGCCTGGTATCTCACCCTGAGAGCGTCAGCAGTGTTGATAAGGTGGTCAGCGAGCAACTGTGCCGTGGCCGCGCGTGGAGGGTGATACACAACACAGACGATGATGGAAGCTGTGTTGCGGGGGTGGGAGGGGGGTGTCACTCTCACCCACAGTGCTTCCACGCCGTCAGGCACATCCACACTGAGTAGTGAAGGACAGAGGGCACTGCGGCAGAACAGCGCAACACCTCCCCCTCTACGTCCCGTCCTAAGGTGGTGGAACAGCTGGTAGTTCTCAATACTGCACACCTCAGGCACTATTTGCCACACCTCCGTGATGGCCACAATGTCCGCATTCGACTCACGCACTGTCACTGTCAGCTCATCCACTTTGTTTGCCAAGGATGTTACGTTCGAGAGGAGGAAGGAGGGGAGGCTGTACCAAACACGCGGCACTTCGATAGAATTATAATCCCTCGCGTGTGTGTGTGTGTGTGTGTGTGTGTGTGTGTGTGTGTGTGTGTGTGTGTGTGTGTGTGTGTGTGTGTGTGTGTGTGTGTGTGTGTGTGTGTGTGTGTGTGTGTTTTGTTATGCAAGGAAGAAGGAACCAAAGGCCAGGAGGCCGCAAACTATTCCCTCCAAGAAAAAACAAAAACAATACAACAGAGAGCCAAATTCAAGATCCGCTCATTTCGAGATGCCTGGACACACTGCGTTTGAAAGACTGGAGATTATAGGAAGCAGGAAATGCAGACAGAGGGAGACAGTTCCAGAGTTGACCAGTTGCATAAATGAAGGACTGGGAGTAACAGTTAACTCTTGCATTAGAGAGTTGGACAGAAAAGGGATGAGAGTTTGTTGCTAGACGGGTGCGACGCGCCCGTCGTAGTGGTGGAGGAGTGCATGCGAGTAGTTCAGAGGAGCAGTGACCCTTGAAGTAGTGATAGAAAAGAGATAAAGATGCAACAGTGCGGCGAAAAGACAGAGGTTGAAGGAAGCCAGTAAGAGGAGAGTTAGAGAGACGAAAAGCCTTTGACTTCACCTTGTTGAGAAGAGCTGTATGTGGGGAGCTTCCCACACATGAGCCTCCCTACACAGCGGCGAATAAAACCCGTGTATAAAGTCAACAACTGCGCAGGGGTAAAGAAGGTACGGAGTCGGCTTGGCACACCTAATCTCTTGCAGGCAGATTTTACAAGAGAGATAATATGACCTCTCCAAGATAAATCCCGAGAGAATGAAACCCCAACTATGTTCAATGATATTGCAAAATTGAGCTGGATAGAATTAAACATTCATGGGTACTCCTGTGGAATCTTTTCACAGGTTGATAGGTGTAAGAACTGAGTTTTTGATGCGTTAAAAACAACAAGATTACTTTTACCGCAGTCAAAGATATAAGCCAAGTCAGACATTAGGTGTGCCGTAGCCTCATCCCTTGTTTGTTGAAGTAAATGCTGAGATGGACGTTGCAGAAATCGAATGGAAAGGTGAAGGGTGGAATCATCAGCGTATGAGTGGATAGGGTTAGATGTACAGCTTAGAAGGTCACTGATGAATAAAAGGAAGAGAGTTGGTGATAGGACAGAGCCCTGAGGAACACCACTATTGACAGATATAGGAGAAGAACGGTTGCCGTCTACAACAGCGGCTACAGAACGACCAGAAAGGACACTAGAGATGATGGCACAGATAGAAGGATAGAAACGTAAGAAGGCAGTTTGGAAATTGAAGATTTATGCCAGACTCGACTGAAAGCCTTTGAGACGTCAAGTGCAATGGCAAAGCTTCCGCCAAAGTCCCGAAAGGAGGATGACCAGGAGTCAGAAAGGTAGGTGAGAAGATCGCCAGTGGAGCGTCCCTGACGAAACCCATACTGATGATCAGACAGAAGGTTGTGATAGAAAAGATGCTTTGAAATTTTTTTGTTAATAACAAACTCGAAAACTTTTGAGATATACGATATTAAAGCAACTGGGCGATAGTTGGAGGGTTGGGAATGGTCACCCTTCTTTGGGACAGCCTGAATGAGAGCAAACTTCAAGCAAGGAGGAAAGGTACAAGTCTGTACGTTGCATGTTACACCTTAATATTCTCTTGCATGCTGTTTATACCGCATTAATATCGAAACAGTTGGTGTCAATGACAGACAAATGGATACCGAGATGTGCAAAATAAATCGCTAAGGTAGAGGCACTACGAAGCCTCCTATGCCGCGAAGCACCGGCCCACACACCGAGATAATGTTTTGGCTAGAGTGGCTTCATAGAGACAATGGTGTGTAGAGTGACTCAACTGAGATACTGGCTCTATACACGGTGTTTACTAGTGTGTGTGTGTGTGTGTGTGTGTGTGTGTGTGCAAGGAGACACCGACCTACCCAGTACACTTTTATTAGCAAGTATAAATCAAAAGGTTTTCCCCGTGACCGTTTCACTCATTGACAGTGGTAGTCACTATGTTGTCTACCAATGTTAGGCCTGTACTCCATCTTGCACTGGAGGCTTCGTGGCACCACTTTCATGATTTATTTTGTACCAAAGTATATTACATGTCACCAGTCTCCTGTGTTCAATTAATATCGCTGTAACGTCGATATAATATGCATCAGTAACATACAAGACGGTACCCAGGAGTAATGTGCTGAATAACTCGCAAAGAAAGATGTATTACGAAATTTCCAGCACCATTTGTTATACTACCGACAGCACCGGTACCTGCACTTCCCTACCCTACCCTCTGACTCTGTGTCTACCCATAAACCCCTTCACTCACCTAACATATTATTCCATGCTCACAGGCGTCTCAACAACTCTGTCACTGACAGCGCAAATTAGGGGGTGAGCTGTAGGTTAGGGACCGAGTTGTAATGTATTATTTTCTCAAACAGTGCTGAACCGATTTTAATCAAACTTGATGAAAGAGATGAGGGTCAGCTAAGGAGATAACCTATTGTTCTCGAGAACAATGGTAATGGTCACACGGCAAGGTCAACAAACAGTATTAATCTAATTTTGGACAAACTCTGTCGAAAGGCTGAGGGTAAGGCCGCGTCCACACCATAATGCATGCTGCTGCAAGCAGCAGTTTTGAATTAAGAAGTTTTCGCGGGCACTCGTCCACGTCCAGTGGGCCACTTGCATTGCGTACAGTGAGGCAAAACTACAGGCCAAACCACCCGAAACAGCAAGCATTTGGTGTGGCATAGCAATCGGCAAAAACGAAGGGTGTCGAGTCTGAGAATATATAATCAGTCAGAGGTAAGGGGCATGGAGTACGGTCAAAATGATTTAGACCAAACCTGGTGGAAGGGATGAGGGTTGGCCAAAGGCTTGACCTGTTGTTTTAAAAACAATCGTTCACAGGTCTAAGTCACAAGGCATCAAGGCAAGGCCAACTTTCACAGTTTTCATCCTGTTTGACCAAACTTGGTAATGGGGTTCAGGATAAGCCAGTGATGACAGAATTCAATTCTACACAGGGTAGAGTTAATCTGGACCTGTGCGTGCCGTAGTGTACTCAAGGAGAACCTCACTGAGTACTCAAAGTGTACTAGTACTTTTCTGACGCCTGTCAGTATCTACTGCTCTTACCTGCACTAGTTTATTTACCGGTATTACATTCTTGTTACCTCCAGACGATATTATTTAACTTAAGAATGATGCCTAACTAACATGAAGCCTTTATCTAACTACTCCTGTTGGAAAAGTTACCCCCAAACTGTATATAATTGCCTGGCTATATCGAGAAAAGAGCACATTATAATACACTAAGTCATCGGACTCAAGACTGGGCATGCACTGTCACACGTTCCTTACATTTTAACCTACTTTCAGTGTAGCTGACCGCTGCAATGTTTAACTCCTTCAGGTCGAAGACGTCTCGTTTTATTACATGCTTGCTACCTACAAATGGCTGTTTTCAGCATAGCAGAGACGACTGCAAATGAAGGAGTTAATGATGGTCATACCAAACTCTTCCAGTTCGAGAATTTCTCCAATGCTTGAAAGAAAAAAAAAGTCTAATGGAAGCATGAATAAAATACACGCGTCCTGTCAGTTCTGTACCAGCTCGTCTCAGAACAATTTTTCCTCCTATGGGCCGTAACTTGTTTAAACTAAGTGTACCCAAAAACTTCGAAGAAAACGGACCTTATCAAGAAAACAAGTCTAAGGGTAAAAATCGACTACCTCACATTTGGAAGTCGAACCAGTATAACGCACAGACTCACGCACCTACAGGAGACACATGATGCCCTGACGGTACAGTCTCTAAAAGGTATCATTAGGGCTCCTTATCGCGGTGCAGTCCCTAAAAGGTATCCTTAGGGCTGTTTATCACGGTGCAGTCCCTTAAAAGTATCATTAGGGCTGCTTATCACGGTGCAGTCCCTAAAAGGTATCATTAGGGCTGCTTCTCACGGTGCAGTCCCTAAAAGGTATCATTAAGACAGCTTATCAGTTCAAGAATATTCCAGACATGAGAGCTTACATGGCGGTACCATATTTGCATTCTTACTGTTACAGGCAGCAGGAAGGTCCAACATGAAATAACCAGACGTGTGAAAAACACATACATCCCGACTGACACTTATTCATGAGTGCTGTGTGTTGTGGTGGATGGTGGTGCTGGCCCCACACTCATCCAAACGCTGGCCCGGTGGACTGCAGGCTGAAACTGCATTTCTCCTGCAGTCCACCATTCTTTTTGGAGAGAGTGAGAGAGAGAAGAGGGATGTTTGCATAACTGGGCTGCAGAGCCATTCGGTTATACCCGTGCCACCGCGTGGATGTGCCCCTCTTTAGCACCCGAGTGTCGTATACATCTACACACTATATATGAGTTCTACAACCCCGTACACACACACACACACACACACACACACACACACACACACACATACAAAAAGAACACATTCAGTCAGTATCACAGCCATCTGCGTCACTGTCCAGGTACTTCTGACGACCAGCAGTGAACGAGGATAAGTTTTGGGAAGAGCAGAGTAGCGGGGGCTGAGGGAAGTGGAGCAGGAGGCTGTGCAGTGGAAGTGTTAATTTGTTGGAAGTGAAATGATGGAAGTGTTAATTTGTTGGAAGTGAAATGATGGAAGTGTTAATTTGATGGAAGTGAAATGATGGCAGTGTTGAAGTGATGGAAGTGAAATAGAAGAGTTAGAGGAATGGAAGTACTGAACTGCTGGAAGTGTAATGATGAAAGTATAAGAAGGGTAGCTGAAGTCAGAGATGGGTGGCAGAAAAAAAAAATCCAGAAGTGGTGAAGTGGCTGCGGCGATCTGCGAAGAATGAAATAAGCAAGAGAGGTGTCGAAGTGAGGGAGGGGCGGGAGAGTAAGAGAAGTGTAGCTAGTGACAGGGAAGTGTGTAATAAACAACGGAATTCGAGCGAAAGAAAGACACACACAAAAACAGTAAAAGTGTGACAAAACTGAGGGACGTATAGAGCAGCGTGGGAGTGTTACATGAAAAGAGATGAAGGAACAGTACCAAAACTGTACAGGATGGAGTCATAAGTCTAAGTGAAAAGCAAAAACAACTCAATGAGAGAGACAGCAACAGACCCATCAGAGCTGAAAAAGGCATAACATAAATCTGGTGGAGAAGTTGTTTACTAGGTGCCAGAATGAATGGAGAAGAGCTGGATATGACAACCTACAAGATTCGAAGTGTGTTTTGGCTTCGGAACCAACAAATTTATTATGCTTCGGACAGGAACCATGTGGACGGGTTCAGAGGTAAATTGCAATGGAACAGCCGTTTCGAACAAATGATGCAATATTCTACAAAATTTCTTGCTGACTTGCTATGGCACCGTTGCTCGAGTTAGCAACGTTGCGGGCAATAGGCTGAATTACAACAATTTGGACAATACTGTGTATAGAATATACAGTACCTTGAAAATATACAGCATTCGGTAATCATCCATCAATCTATCTATAATCAGACGCCTTAACCACGTAAGGGATGGCCACAAACAAATGTCGCCCAGTTCCCTGCCACTTCACTGCCCTCCCCCCTAACTTACATCCTCCCTCTCTCTTATACCTTGATAATCATAGGATATTATGTTAATGCACTTTAAACATCTGAGCCTCTTAAGTCAGGTAATTTCTTGATTAGGTAAATACTGCACTAGACATGATCTGGCCATGCTCACCCACTTCCTCCGCCATGTCAACATCCAGTGCAAACCCACAAATACCCCAACTCTCTCAGAAAACTATGCACAGCTTCTTGGGGAATCGGGGTCTGGGGTTACCACTCCTCCCACAACATCCATGACTGGCTCCAAGGGTGATAATGACCTATTAGAATTAGTATTTATACACATACGAAATTTCATAATCTTGAACACTTTGGATATTACAGTATATTAAGGGGTCGAGGGGGGGTGGGGCGACTGCGCCCTCTCCCCAAACCATCATGTGTAATTCTTCTGGTGCTTCCAACCCAAATGAGTCTGTGAATATTTCCACACAAAACACCATTCCTTTAGCTTCAAACTGTGGATATTTTATTTGCGCTCGGGAGCTGGACGCTTTCTTTCGAGCGGTCAGGCGTAGAGTCAGTAGCATATCTGTCTGCCTCTGGACATGCAAACCTTTAATTTGTTTGTTTGTTTATGTATTCATTTATTTATTTATTCATTTAAACTGGTAACTGTGGATTGTCCTTCTGGAGAGGAATCGAGGCTGGGGGTTTTGTGCCCCCTCCCCCGATCCCCAGGCAATGACTCAATGGTGCTCGTGACCTTCTATGATTCTAGGATGCATCTATACCCGTAGAAATACTCAACACTGTAACCCGAAACAGTGGCTGTGTAGTCTATAGCAGCAAAGAAACAGCCAGACAATGTGAATAATGTACATTACATTAGTTAATCGAAATCTGCTTGGATTTTGAGACTTTCAGTGATTAGGAACTCCTGACAGTAATTATTTTTTGATAACCACTCCCTTCAGTAAAGCGTTACACCATGCACAACCAAACCAAGCTTCTTAAGACGTTTGTAGGAAAATAAAAAGAAAGGATATCCGCTGACATTCCCAACGTGATAACTTCCATCCTACGATCTGCACACACAAAGGGCTCGCGGCCATGTAACAGTGAATTTGTCTGATGGACACAACATGGAATGAGGGATGTAATTATGCTGGGAGTGTGACGAGAGATGCTTAGCTGGGTGATATAACAGTAACGGAAAGAAGGGATAAGATGCACGAGTGACTGAAAATTAGAAATGCACCAGAAGTGGGGAGAAATGCGGAAGTGAAAAAGTGTGTTAAGAGTGAGGGTTAGCGTAACAAAATGAGATTGAAGCAAGAATGATAAAAGAGTAACAAGGGTGAAGGAAGGGTAACAAGGGTGAAGGAAGAGTAGCATTGGTTAAGGAAGAGTAACAAGGGTGAAGGAAGAGTAACTAGGGTGAAGGAAGAGTAACTAAGGTGAAGGAAGAGTAACTAGGGTGAAGGAAGAATAACTAGGGTGAAGGAAGAGTAGCAAGGGTGAAGGAAGAGTAGCAAGGGTGA
>JAGKTI010010264.1:17474-28896 GCA_018397915.1 Birgus latro
CAGCAAGGGTGAGGGAAGTGGGACCCAAGTGAGAGGTATAAAAAAAGGAAGAGAAGCAGGAGAGCCAACAAGTATACATGTACTCAATTCTGTAACTTCAGGGTCTTTCGGTTAATGACCCTTCATGTGTGGTGTGGTGTGGTGTGGTGTGGTGTGGTGTGGTGTGGTGTGGTGGTGTTGTGTGGTGTGGTGTGGTGTGGTGTGGTGTGGTGTAGTGTTGTGTGGTGTGGTGTGGTGTGGTCTACTCTGGTGTGGTGTGGTGTGGTGTAGTGTAGTGTAGTGTAGTGCAGTGTAGTGTAGTGTAGTGTAGTGTGGTGTACTCTGATGTGGTATGGTGTGGCATCACTATGTCCCTAAAGCCTACGGGAGTGATGCACCTAATGTCCGAAAAAAGCTAGTGAGAGACAGACGGACTGGGCCACTCCTAGCGATCCCCCAGCATCTAAAAATGAAGGAGGAGAAGGAGACACGTAAGAGAAGTGGGTAAGATAACACAGACAAGGGGACTGGGCAGGAGCAACAGGTAGGGGCAACAGAAGTGATAGAGAACACAAGTGACAGTAGAGAAGAAGACTGATGATAGGAAGAATGGCAGAAGTGAGGGCAGTGAGACCGAAGTGAGTGAAGTATAGTGGAAGGAAATGTCATGAAAGTGAAGGAATTGTAGTGGAAGTGAAGAAAGTGCTGCACAACGGAAGAGAAGTAACTGCTGAGGAAGGGAACAGAGTAGTGGAAGGGAAGGAGGAGAGTGACAGTGAAGAAGAGTAAATGAAATGAAGAAAGCACAGTGGAAATGAAGGAAATAGAGTGAAACTGAAGAAGTCTCAAGGAAGTACAGTGGAAGTAAAGGAAGTGTAGTGGATGTTATGAAGGAAGTGTAATGAATGTGAAGACATTATAAAGGAAACAGAGGAAGCGTACTATAAGTGCAATAAGAGTAGTGGTTGTGAGAGAAGTGTAGTGGAAGTGAGGGAAATGTACTGAAAGTGAGGAGAGTAATGGAAGACAGACAACTTTGGTGGAAGTGAGGAAATGTCAAGGAAATGAAGTGGAAATAAATAAAATGAAACAGAATAGAAGGTAATGCACCAGACGTGAGGGAAATGCAACTGCTGATGGAATATACCAAGTGACAGGAAAGTAATGCAGCAGTAATTTGGTGAAAGCGTTCCCAGTGCCTGCCTGCCACCAACCAGCGTTACCCACGAGGGTTGCGTAAGACCAGACACACTAAGGGGACTACAGGAATACACTGATTGATTGGCACGGCTCTCAGGCGGATCTTACCGAATGAAGATGGCCCGCCTCCGCAGTATAATCCTCAAGCGATCAAGAGCTACAGTGTTGTGATCTGCATTTCATCCCAATGTAGTGTGATTTCGCCTTGTGGAATGGAGATGGTTGACCCTGAGAGAAAGAGAGTGGGTTAAAGTGGGATATATAAGGATTATATAAGGAAATAATGTGAACCTAAAGGTACAGTAACTGAAAGAGGTGTGTGAACTTTAAGCGGGAATGGTACAGCACGAATAGAGATGCAAACTGATACTAAATTGAAATTTGTATTTTTACCATTCCGTAGCTATCCACGTACTGTGAGAGCGGCGTACGCTGACTTCTTATTCCTCCTGTTAAGGTTAAAAATTTGATCAGAACCACAGTTACCCCAGAACCCTCATCCAACCCCACCATCATCATAACACGTTCCGTCCACTCCTCTCCGCCTACCCTATCCCTAATTTTCTACCCCGCCCCCCATCCTTCCTCAAATCGAACTGTTCCTCGCCATCAAAGCATTCCTTAAAAACAGACTGTTTTAACTGGGTAGACTCATCTCGCCACACCACGCAACCATTACACATTCTCTCGTCCTACGTTCTCGGTCCATACCACGCGTTCCTTTGTTCCCTCATCATATTTCTTGGAGATATTGTATCTATGCCTTTCGCTTTACAGCACCTTCGTCACTTCCTCCATCATGCCCCACCACCCATTATCATCCCGGTTCATCCAACCCAATTCTGCTTGGACGTGGTATGCGTTGCACACGTGGCTGCCATGGCTGATGGCCCATCTGTACTGCTTATCTTCACAAGGCATGCTTCCCCAGTCGGGCACCCTCACCATCCACCACCAACGCCTATTACCCTCCGCTCATCCTACTCATGACCTCAAACACCTGAATCAATCTAATGGAATTGAAGGAACCTAAAAAAAAGACCTGAAAATCCTATACTGACATACCAGGAAAACCCACTGCACCAAATGGCCTGATTACAGACATGCGCCTTCTTAGGTGTGACAAACTGATCCACATTGACCTGACTCCACTTGCTGGAACCGATGGACGTATCCTAGTAAGCCTGATCTAAGCAACTCTGGCTAAAAACACGGCTGAAATGAATTAGAATGCTTGATACAGATCTGCCGTGACCTAAATGGATGTGGATGAAGGTCAAGTTGCCTGAATGGACCTGAAGTTGCCCAAGTGAACGTGAAGTTGTCTAAGTGGAGAGACTAGGAAAGCTGTGCATACTGATCTTTCCAAGACGTTAACCCCTGATTTCCATACAGAGGCAAAAAGAACTATCGGTACCTGTATGAAGTATTTGTCTATACAGGACTGTACAGTGGGAACAACTGGACGTTAAAATATGGCGTTGAGAGAGAGAGAGAGAGAGAGAGAGAGAGAGAGAGAGAGAGAGAGAGAGAGAGANACACGTTAACCCCTGATTTCCATACAGAGACAAAAAGAAATATCGGTACCTGTATGAAGTATTTGTCTATACAGGACTGTACAGTGGGAACAACTGGACGTTAAAATATGGCGTTGAGAGAGAGAGAGAGAGAGAGAGAGAGAGTTAATAAAAAAAAAAAATTCTTATGGAAGTTAAGATTAATCCAAAATAAAGAAAAAACTTTAGAGAACAGACAAATAAATAATACAGCATGAGTAAAAAAAAAAATGATCATGAGGAAAGAATGGATGAGAATAGGGTGGTGAAAAAAAAAAAGCGTATAAAAGCGAGTCTGAAGATGGGAAGTGTGGTAGGCCAAGATGGTGGCTAGATATTGTATAGTACATGGGTGTGTTAGCAGCCTGGTAGGGGGGTTGATGGAGCTTGGGAACTGACGATAGAGCGCGCTAGTTGAAAGAATTTTGATCGGAAAAGTATATGACATGGTTTTGGAGACCTGTTTTTAACCGACAATGTGGTAGTCGTCGGACTGACTCTGGTTTACAGGTAATGCTAAGTGCGTAACTGTGAATGTTTGTGCCTGAGACAGAACCAGAATTCCACGTGCCTGAATGGCAAGTGAATGTGTGTGGCCCATTGAAATGGGCAGATTTTTGCTAATTCTCCTTCCAATATTGTTTGTTTGTTTTTTTCTCTCTCTCTAAGCCTTCGCCTCATCTCATCCTTATGTGGGAAAAGATCTGGATGATGATGATTTTTGTAGACACCCCAAAACAATGTCTAAACTTGCATAGCATTGCCAAAATTTTGTTAGTATTTTTCGCACGATATAAACATGACAGATGACAGTATTTGGATAGTATGGGACAGTATAGGGCAAGGCAAAGTAGGGTAGGGCAAGTTAGGGTTGATGGGCAGGGTAACTGTACCTGGGTCAGAGTGGGGTAGGTTGGGAGGGGCAGGGTAACTCTGTGAGACAGGGAAGGGCAGGACAAGGCAAGATAATTTTCTGGGGGACCAGGGCAAAGCAGGATTGAAAGAGACAGGGTAATTCTGTGGGAGTGGGGCTGGGTAGGGTAGGGCGGGGTAACTTGGGGTGGGGGAGGCAGCTGATAAACAAGTGCATGAGGCCCTCTTATCGATCTCTACATCGGGGTTCCCTGGCACCCCATCCAGGGTTCACTGGCCCTACCTCACACTTCACACATTCTTCCTTATGCTTTGTAATATACTTTTCGACCTCATAACACCATAAATTTATTTTACGAAAATTATAATACCTATTTCTTTTCTACTATTTACTTCTGTACTGTACGGATACGCATATTGCATTTATTCACAGTATTACTATTCACACTGCTCTCCTCCTTGCTTATCTCACACTTCTGTACCATGTTCTGCTCTTCTCTCTTCCTGTTCATCCTCCCACATGCACCTTCCTCCTTTTTTCCTTTCTGTCTTAATAAGCAACACCAGTCCTCTCCCACACCTTCCCCCTTCCTCCCTCCATACCCTGGCTCTCCCTTCAACAATACACCACTTCGATCCATCTCCTTGTCCATGCCAGCTGAACGATTTTCTCATGGCGTAGAGCTAAAATAATTTTTCTTCCTACGATTGCATTATTACTTTCAGTAGTAAAGCAATTCTGTACATTCTATGCGAACACTTTATGCATAATGAACGCTGGCGCCACCGTATCGGCAGATCGTATCCGACGACAGGTGCACCAGTATGGAGGGGGAACCAAGTGACACCTGCAACTGGCCATGGCGTGACTACACCACACTGAGCACTGTACTTGGCAATACATCTTCCACCGTCACAGTCCAAAACAGCAACGTACATTCGGCAGGCATAAATCTTACGCTAGACGTCCCTGCCTGTGGTTGTCCGATATTGACAGAACCTGGGCGCATCTGCCACCATGATACTGTGGATAGCGACTTCCGTGAAGGTGGTGAAGCAACCACATGAGTGGGATGGTGTCTGAACACCTCCAAGGGTATAGGGTATATGTGCAATCTTACATTGGACGCCTCTGTAGGCTGAGTGGCTTTGCACAGTTTGTGGAGGCGCACCGCTACAAGGCTTCCTCTTTGAAGATCACTTCAGTGTTTTTTTATAACTTCTCCTGTTGCACCATCTACGAAATGTGGTGATATCTGGTAGCTGTGAGAAACTGAAATATTGTGCAACTCTGGATGAATACGAAAACCGACGGAACTACCTCTTGCTACCTAAACACTACTTGGCAACGATGATAGACTACACCTGGTACCAACACAAATTTCTCAAGGTTTCGGTGAGAATGTCAGCAGTCACAAATTCAGGTGCAGGTGTCATGGGTGTGCCTGGCAACAGCACTGGCGCACCTCAAACAGTTATGGGGCTCCTGCTGCCATCACAACTACCCCAATATACCGAGCCACTCACCTATAACCTGGTGCTGACACGGTGTTCCCCTCTATATGACTGATGACAAACCTCTCAACTACATTCGATGCACTAAAAGGCATTTGCTTGTGACTCTTGGCGCACCTTATAAAAGCATGCAGGATTCCGTAGATCAGGTTAGGTTAAGTTAGGTTAGCTTAAAGTGAATGAGATTATATTTAGACACGGACTTACGAAAGGATAGGATCTTTTGTGTTTGGTGCACGCTCTCGTATTTTTATTTCGTCACAAATAGTTTTTTACGCTCATTCCAAATTTGAAGTTATGTTTTGGGAGAAATTATTTTTTTTTAAAGTTGTTAGGTTAGGCTAGGTTAGGTGTATTAATAATAATAATAATTAGGTTATTTAACAAAAATAACAAATATTTAAGTATAACATTCATCTCCTTGCTCCATGCGTAGCTAAGTACAGGTATGGTGGATAAAGGAAGCGTGCCACCCTCAAACGATGTTCCTTCCCTGACAGAAATCCACTCGTCACACCCGCGGGTAGAGCAGCGCTACTGAGCAGATCCACCACCAATGCTTATGGCGGCATAACTTAGATTTCCGATCTTCTGTGTTTATACTTATATATTATTTGTTATTATTATTAACTAACCTAATTATCGTTATTAACCTTAGCTAACCTTACCTTACCTATTTAAAAAATAATTTCTCCCCAAAATTAAGTTCAAATTTGAAATCAGCTTAAAAAACTGTGCAAGTGAGGAAAATCGGAGAAGGTGCACCAAGCCTAAGAGATACAAAGGGTACACTTGGTTCAACAAAACTATATTACTGAGAGTAGCTCTGTCCCACTGGTCCATTCACTAGGTTCACCTTAGTCAGGTCAAAGTAATCACGAATATCTTGAAATAACACTGAGTTCAGATTAACTTCAAATGCTGTGTTAGACTTGAGTCTTGTTACGTTAGCTTAACAAATATACCAGGGATTTTGATTTAGGTGACCGGGATTGGCTGACTGACTAGATTAGACCAATCTACTGAATACTGTAAGTCTGAGAACTAGTTAATGTATGAGGTCAAACTAGATTACGACCGATTTTCCACCTCTGACACCCCCCCCCCAATCTTGACCAATTTCAGAACAATTTTTTTGGGGGGCTCAAACCTCCGCTTTTGGTAAAACATCGAAAATTTATAGAGAAATCGCCCTCCTGGGCTTATAAATGTTGCTACAGGTGAGAGTCACCCTTACCTTTTCATTCTCTCTCAGGGTACCTGGCCTCAAAGAAAATGAACTATGGGACAGTTAACTAATTCAAGCCACTTTGAATTACGTATTTATTTATTTATTTGGTACGAATTTTTATGTAGTACAAGAGTATATTGCTTTTCACACAATAATATAGGCGATATAAACGTTGTTCACTCACCAAACATATCAACATAATGCCACCTTCCTTTACGACATTACCATCTCATCACTTCTTTCTGTTTCTTCCTCTAGGTTGTTTATTCCTTTGTTCTCCACCTGAGGAATCACTTTCACCGTGAATTTTGTCATTGGAGAGACCGTGGCGTGACATATCTTTACTGGCCAGGTCGCTGCTACCAGGTGAATTGCCGAAAAAATGACGTAGGGGGGAGGGGGGAGGGGGGGTCAGGTGGGACCAGGCAGTATTCCTGCTTGACAGTGGGTAGAGGAAGGTCTCCCACATATGCCTACCAAAAATCACCAGTGAAACTTGAAAAATATGCAAATGACTGACCTCATAATAACTGCATAACATATGGGTACATCGTCGGGCGTCACCATGACAAAACGTTGCGACGTACCCATACGTTGTCGGGACGCCTCGGGTTAAGGTAGTAGCTGTGCTTAGATTGGGTTGGTTTATATTAGATTAGGGAAAGTTTGTTACATGACTGGTCAAAAGAATTGGTTCATGTTAAACGTCTAACAAGAAGTGGTGCCAAGGCACAGCAAACCCAGCCCTGGCAGTCATTCTAGTGCTGACACAAACACAACAGCATATCTACTCAAAGATATCACATAACAAATTTTGAGTAAATTTGGAAAATATTGACAATTTTATGCTCACTTGAAATTTTAGGCTCAATCCACCTGACACTGACCTCCCTACCGCTAACTGAGGGGTGATCCCCCTAATGTAATGAGGCATGTGGGATGCAGATTTGAACGATGCACCTTTAGGTCTTGGTTTCATGTCAATATGAAGAATTTGAAAAGAATTATGGCGAAAAAACGATTTTTTTTTTTACATTTTTTCTTTTTACCTTTTTTGGGCCCACAGCCTAGGCCCTGGCCCAATTCGGCCCAAAATTTAATAAGGTGATCAGACGGTCCTAGTCCATCATCCCTGTAATTTTAGTCAAAATCTTACCAGTAGCTCTCACATGAAGTTGTTAACAGACAGACAGACAGACAGACAAACCAACAAACAAACAAACAAACAAACAAACAAACAAACCGAATTAAAACAATACCTGTCCCTGAGACCCTCCGGGGCGGGGACGGGTAATCAGGGTAGAGGTGTTGGTAAGGGTAGGTCAGTTATGTTTGGGTTAATTAGTAGATTGGCCAAAAAAGTAATGTGTATGCATCCATCAACACAACCCTGACAACGTTGCAGCCGCCCTCTGTGTGTGTGTGTGGGGGGGGGGGGGGAGTAATTACGAAAAAGCCGGTCGGATTGCGTGGAGAGGGATCCGGCTGGGTGTGACGGTGTTGGGTTGGGTCGGGTGTTATGGTGATGAGTTGGGTCCGGTGTGACGGTGCTGGGTGGAATGGGGTGTGTTGGTGTTGGGTGGAATGGGGTGTGACGGAGTCGGGTCGGGTTGGGTGGTGTCGGGTTGTGCTGGGTCGAGGGCAGTGTCGGCTGCGAGAAGCCAATAAGGAATTATTCAGGTGTAATGGTTCACGTGTCGCCACTGCAGGAGAGGGGGACCAAGGCCTACTGAATGGGCTGGAGGGGATGGGGGTGGAAGGAGGGAGGGGAAAGGGGTACAAAGGAGTACAAAGGCTAGCAAAGAGCATCATACCTATTACTCCCCACGAGGCTGTTTACTACACCATAAGTTACAGGTAACACAACAATCCAATCTGTCAACGACAAGGATAGGAAAGCAATAAGGCTTCCCCCAGCCACCAAACCCTCTATCCGAGGCCGGCAGGAAATAGTGAGATGGAATGGCATGCAGCATAGAATAGCTGTCATGAAACTTTCATAAGAAATTATGAAATGAAGCCATGTTCTGTATTATTTTACCCTGCGATGAAACACATTTAGTCAACTTAAGGTGCATGCCGTTATTGTTCTATGATTACTGGTAAGCTCCACATGTTTTGGACTGCATGAAATCTTAATTCATAAATGTATTATTCAGAAGCAAACATGCTCAGCTGGGGATCATAAGACAAATACTTATCCAGGCGGTTTCTAAATGTTTGTACGGTATCAAAGTTAATCGCAAAAGGAGGCAACTTGTTCCATATAAATACATCTCCATTTAAGAAAAGTTTAGCTTCATGTGAGTAGAAAAGTTGCCAACGATTTTATGTCCACTGCTTTTAGTATAATTCGACCGATGTACTGTGAAGTACTTTGGACAGCCATATTATCGTGTCCTGTGAAAATGAAGGTAAGAGGGGTAAGGGGAAAAAAAGTGAGGGGAGGAAGGGTGAGGGGAAGGAGGGGTAAAGGGAAATGGGAAGAGAGGAAGACGGGAGGTATGAAGGGAGATATGGTGGTGAAACAAGAGAAAGGTGAGATGAGGACAAGGGAAGGAGGTGAATACGATTGGGTGGGGGTACAGGAAGCAGGGGTGGGTATAAAAATACACGAGGAGAAAGAGATGATGAAAGAAGGAAGGAGACATGAAGAAAGAATGAGGTAAAGAGAGTGGGAGACGGTAGAAGGGAGAGAGAGAGAGAATTGATACAGGGACAGAAAGAAAAGTGAATGAAGGGGATACGAGAGGAAGGGGGGAGGTAATAAGAAGGAAAGTCGAGAAACAGGAAAATACTAAGGAAATAATGAAAAAGAAAATAAAAGAGTGAGCGGGATGAAAAGTGATGCATAAGGAACAGAGGTGTGGTTGGTGGAGTGGCAAGAGAACACCAAGAGATACAGGAATGACGAGAAGACGAAGTAGGAAGGAGTGGAAATATGAAAAGATGTGATCGGAAAGGTTAATGTGAAGGAAGAGGCAAATGTGACGGAAAAGAGAGAGTGCTTAATGAAGGGAGAGGGACATGTACAAGACGGGGAGGTTGGCAGCAGGGAAAGAGGCCAGAGGGGGAAAGAGTGAGCAGAGAGGCAAAGATAAGCAATTAGGAAGGGGGACTAATACGGAAAAGGGGGGATATAAAGGGAAATGGAAGGCAGAAGGGGGGGGAGGGAAGATGGGGCAGAGTAGGCAGGGAAAGTAGAGGAGAAAGGGGAACAGAGAGGGGAAGGAGGAGAGGTGGATAGGAGACACACCGAGGGAATGATGGGGGGGGGGGGGGGGCAGAGGAGGAAAGGAGGGGAGAGGGGGGGAAAGAGAGGGCAGAGGGAGAAAAGTGAGACAGAAGGCAAGGGGAGGGGTAAAGGGGGGGGGGGGAGAGAGGGGAAGGAAGAGGAAAGGTGAGCAGGAGGGAAGGGGGCTATGAGGAAGAAAGGAGGGCTAGTGGAGTGGTGGAAGTTGTGCAGAGGTTAATGTTATGGAGAAAGACAAGAGTGGCTGGGAACGAGTTGTGAGCTGGGAGAGGAAGGAGGGGGGGCAGGGAGGGAGGGGGACGAAAGGAGAGGAGTGTGGAGGAAAGGGGGGGGAGCGAACTGCGAAGTAAGCGGGGAGAGAGAGAGAGAGAGAGAGAGAGAGAGAGAGAGAGAGAGAGAGAGGTAGCGAAGTGGGTGAGAATGAGCTGGGAAAGGCAATGGTTGTAAACATGTAGTTATGGTGTTGTGGAACGGCGAGGAGGAAGAGGAAGGAGAATTGGATAGACAAGGAAAAGGGGGTTCACGAGAAAGGTGGATGACGGGATAGGAAGGAAAGCTGGAAGGGAAGGAAGAAGAAAGAAAAGGGATGAGTTGGAAAGGGAACGTAGGAAGGGTTAGGGAGAATGGGGAAGAAATGAATGGGGAGGAAGGGGTACGATGGTTGGAAGGAAAGGGAGGGAGCGCTCGAAGAAAGAAGACGATGGGAAAAAAGGGAATGGAGGGTTGAGAAAGAAATGGGGGGGGGGGGAAGGGGGACGGAATTAGACGCAGTATATACTCTTGATAGATGGGGAGGAGCGGGAGTGACGACTGGGGGACGGGGGGTAATATATCGTGTTTAGGGAAGGAGTGTTTGCCGAGGAGATGGAGGGAGGGAGAGGGGGAGAGGAGGAATGAGCATACCTGTCTGGCACCCTCCTCCCCCTTCATCCGCCTCCCCACCACATGGAGGGAACCAATCAGCGTCCAACACGTGAGGTCTGGGCGTCATCGATTTGGTGGATGTAACAAAACCAGTGTGCGGTGCTGGGTGGGCGGCAGTGTGGAGAAGGGATGGGAAGATTATGTATGTCTCGCCCTCCCGTGGCGACCACTCCGATACCTAAGAATGACATCTAATTGACTACCACCTAAATAAATATACCTAGCATACGTTTCCAACATTTATAACGAGTAAGGTAATAGTCGTACATGTCGCAGGCTTACAAGACAGGAATAGCGCAAACTACAGGGGGGGGGGAAACGGAAAATAAACACACCTGGCCAATATACAGTATGTCAAGAACGTTCATAGCAGGGATACAGCACAACCAAAATGTTTACAGTAAATAAAAACGTAATATGGCGAGAGAGGGGAAGATACAATAGTTGATCTACAAAGCATACAAAACACTGACATGCAAGAAGCCAACAGCTAAATGAAACATCCTTGACACACACATGGCCAGACTTTATGGCTGACTAAAATGTGGCCTGAAAGAGGGAAAGTATGTGTCGTGAGGATTTACACAGCGTACCCCACGTTACGGTTACTATATGGCAAACACGAAGAGGTACTGTATGAAGGAAAAATATATATGTAATGGACAAGAATAAGACGGAAAAAAAAAAAAAAGAAGCATGAAGAACGGGACCCTGTCAAATATACGGCTGATACTGTGAAAGAAATTCGAACATTTACTTTGTATCAAGGAACTGCACGCAATATTTGTATCTCTGAACCCCTGCTTCTGTTCTGCCTTTCTTCCATTGTCTTATGCTATACTTATATCTCTGAACCCCCTGCTTCTATGCACCTTCTCTTCCATTCTGTCT
>JAGKTI010010265.1:0-15393 GCA_018397915.1 Birgus latro
ACTATAACAAACACACCCGATAAAAAGATACCAGATTCGTTTTACAACGGGGGGAAATGCACACATAGCTCTGCGTAATACAAATAAAAACTAGGTACTCTTACCTAACCAGATCACAACTCAGTGGAGCGTAGGTTCACAAACAATACTCACAGATACCGAACATGAGTGGCTTGGAGGCAGGGTAAAACCAAGTATGAATCACACACAAGTGTAGGTGAGAGAAGTGAATAAATTATACAAGTGTAGTCGGAGTAGTGAATAAACTAATAAAGGTGCAAAACAGTGTCTTTTGTAATTAACATCACCTATTGAGCAATGAGAAACTATATGGGAAAGTGTAATAAAATGTGACAAACAATGTACATGACAGTAACAAAGACGTATGAATGGGTTTCTTGACAGTGACTTTAAAAGTGATGCTCTCTGCTAAATCGAGAGCTTATAAGAGGTCGTTTCCCCGCTTCTTTCGGTTATTTAGCCGTTGGGCTGTTTAGAACACAATCGCCAACCACTCATTAGTACTGGTACCTCGTACGACCCATGAGGGCCTTACTCAGCTTACCCATAGCCAATTACGAGCCATCAAGAAAGTCAGAGAAAGATTTGGCATATTTTGATTGGTAGTTACTCTGGAAATACACTCCGCCCCTCTTAGGCTTACCCTTCTTTCTCACGGCAGGAGCAGTTAATTCTGAGAAGTAGGATCTTTGTGATAATTTCTTCATCTCTGATTTCACTGAACTCTGACCGCTGAGCAAACACGGTCGGATAGGACTTGATCCTTTTGTCCAACCCACCAGGTCAAAACAAGAAAATGATACGTAAAGATTAACTGATTTCTCAGCGGCTCGTTTTATCTGTACACTTATCATCTCCCTCTCCTACTTCTATCTTACAGCTGGGGTATCTATGCCAGTAACATCTCCCTTCCTGAGAGAAGAAATTTTCCTAGGGAAATTTCTGGACACTGTACAAATTAAGTTCTCGACAGGTAATCTGCTAGAACATTTTCGACCCTGTGTACATATCTTACATCAAGGGAGTATTCTTGCAAAAAGAGGGCCCAGCAGGTCAATCTAAGATTCTTGTCCTTTTAATCGGGACAAAAATTTCAGAGGGTGGTGATCAGTGTACACTGCAACTTCACCTGACCCTGGACCAACATATACAGAAAAGTGTTGGAGGGCAAGTATGAGTGCAAGGAGTTCTTTCTCAGTAGAATAATTCCTTTGGGCTTTATTGAACTTTTTGCTGAAATAGCACACAGGCATCTCAAAGCCCTGATCATTATCCTGTAGCAAAACTGCACCAGCCCCTAGACCACTAGCATCAACAGCTAATTTAAAAGGTTTGTCAAAATTGGGAGCTTGAAGCACTGGGTGACTCGATAGGATGACTTTAACTTTTGAATAGGCATCCTCACATTCTGGCTTCCGCTCATACTTGACTCCTTTTCTTAACAAATCAGTGAGGGGAGCTACAAGTTCAGAGAAGTTCAGGACAAAGCATCTGTAGTACCCTACCATACCCAAGAATCGTTGCAACTCTCTCTTATTTTTGGGTTGGGGAGAATTTACTATGGCCTGAACTTTTACATCAGGTGGACTCACTTGGCCTAAGCTGACCACATAACCTAGGTACTGCACTCGAGCCCTTAGAAATTCACTTTTAGTTAAATTAATCACTAAATTAGCAGAGGACAGTCTCTGTAACAAGGCATCTTATTGGCTCAAGTGTTGTTCCCAAGTATTGCTAAAGATTACATCATCAATGCAGGTTACACAACCATCCAAACCCTGGGTGAGATCATTCATCAGCCTTTGGAAGGTGGCAGGAGCATTCTTCTTACCATGGGGCATGACTTTACATTTATAAGTACTGCCACCAACCACAAAACAGGAAATTTCTTGGGCCCTTTCTGTGAGAGGGACTTGCCAATATCCCTTCATCAAATCCAACTTGGTTAAGTACTTAGCAATGCCAATAGCATCTACACAATCATCTACTCTAGGTAGTGGGTAGGTGTCAGCTTTTGTAAGAGAGTTAACTTTACGATAATCAATGCAAAGACGATGGGACCCATCGGGTTTAGGAACCACCATGACCGGGGAGCACTACTCACCTTGACAGGGCTTGATTAACCCTTGCTGCAACAGGTAGTTCAGTTCCTCCTGGAAGATGGTCTGCTTTGAAGGACTAGCCCAGTAGGGTGACTGCTTCACAGGACCAACATCTCCAACGACCACATCATGCTGTGCCACATCCGTCTGTCCTGGGGTGTCCCAGAAGACATCAGGGAACTTGCTGAGAAGTGCAACCAGCTCGGCACGTTGCTCTGCAGTCAAGTGGGAGAGTTTATCAGCCAGCGTACTCCAAGCGCCCTGGTTTCCTGTCCAACTGGTCGTCTGGTCCAAAGTCAAAGGGCAGCCCTCGTCCTCTGCCAACTCGGTAGCCGCCACCACACACACAGCCTTAGGGGGGTCCACATCTCGCCTGTGGTACTCCTTCAACATATTGATATGGCACAGTCTCCGTTCCTTCCTCCGGTCTGGGGTTAAAATGACATAATTCACTTCACCTACCCTCTTCTCAACCACATAAGGACTCGCAAAACTTGCCTGCAGAGGCTGACCATGAATGGGTAGTAAAACAAGGACCAAATCACCCGGGTTGAAGATCCTGTTCCTAACTTTCTTAGAGTGGTCATACCATCTCTTCATCTTCTCCTGAGATGACTCTAAGTGTGCCCTGGCTACTTCCATGCTATAGGCCAATCTTTCTTTAAATTTTGACACACAGTCTAGCACGTTAATCTGATCATCATCCTTGACCCATTGTTCTTTGAGAAGTTAAAGTGGGCCTCTTACCTCATGGCCAAAAATCAACTGAAATGGGGAGTAGCCTAAAGACTCACTCGGTGCCTCTCTGGTTGCAAACAGTAAAAAAGGCAAACACTTGTCCCAGTCCTTTTCATCAGCACAAAGCTTCTTGAGCATGTGTTTCAAAGTTTGGTGATACCTCTCTAATGCACCCTGACTCTGAGGATGATATGCTGTGGATGTGATCTGGGAGATGCCTAACTCCTTAAGGGTTTGTCTGAACAGTCTGGAATTAAAATTACTGCCTTGATCTGATTGAACTTCCTTAGGGGGGCCAAAACGGGTAAAGAAGGTCAGCATCTCTTTTACAACCAATTTAGCCGAAATATTCCTCAAGGGAATGGTTTTAGGATATCTAGTGGCCATGTCTAACTTTGTGAGGATGTACTGGTGGCCTGAAGAGGTTTTAGGCAAAGGACTGACAATGTCCACAAGGACTCTAGTGAATGGAGCCTCAAACACAGGTAGAGGAATCAAAGGAGCCGCAGGGATCGGCTTATTGCTCCTACCGACTAGCTGACATGACCTACAGAACCGTGCGACATCTCGACGGATTCCAAGCCAATAAAAATGCTGCCAGATGCAGGAGAGTGTCTTCCTCACCCCCAAATGACCTGCTAAAGAAGAGTCATGAGCAATGGACATAATTCTTTGCCTATAGGGCCTTGGAACTACCACCTGGTGTACTGTCTCCCACTCGTTATCATGAGCAACACTAGGAGATCTCCACCTTCTCATTAACACGTCGTTTGGCTTTAAATAACAACATTCTGTCAGTTCAGACTCACATTCATCTTCCCTAACTGCTGAGTCAACTAAAGTGGCAATCTCTGGATCAGATCTTTGCACATCAGCCAATCTTGCATTTACATCAATGTGAGGAGAATCATCAGTCTCAGAGTCATTCAGTTGGGCGAAAAAGGTATCACCAAGCCCAATAATATCATCAGCAATACCAGTGCCATGACTGTCAACATTACCACGGCTGGCTTTTGCCGTCATAGCTCTGGTTACAGCACACGCGGGAAATACCTTAGAATCCATCTCTGTCCTATCCTCACTCAGGGGAGTTTTTGACACACAGGGAACAGCACTTACTTGTCCTCCGGCCAAGTCATTGCCCAAAAGGAAAGTGACTCCTTGTACAGGAAGTTGGTTGACAACACCCACACTCACTGAACCAGTAACTAACTCTGACTGGAGCTTCACCTCAACTAGGGGAACAGATACAAACTCAGTTAGACCCTGCAACAAGACACATTCATTAGGGTCAGCTACATCAACAATCCCTTTCAACATTAGTGACAGAAGCTCCTGTGTCTCTAAGTATAGTGACTTCCTTACCACCTTTTCCATCAAGTGAAACTAACCCTTTAGATATAAAGTTAGCAAATAAATTATTTGGGGAGGAGTCACTTTCTCTACTACTTGGGGGAGGACACTTTGATGGAGTCTTGTTACCACTCTCACTTGAACTTGATGGCTGCACTGCTCCAGTCTTACTAGTGTCTAACAGTGGCTCTACAGGAGTCTGTCTATCAACCACTGACAGCTCCACTCTGGCCTTATCAACAATTTGCACTTGCTGGGGTGGTGGCTGACTACCACTAACAATATCTGTGGAAGACTGCTCTCTGTTGGTGTCAAAAGCTCCCCAAGAGTTTACCAAAGTAATAGGTTTCACATTGGAACTTTTCCCTCGTTTCTTCCAGCACCAATCCTCCCAGTGCCCTGTTTTTTGGCAGTACTGGCAAAATCTGACACCTTTTCTTGACCCTCTGGCAACACTGTCCTCACTCACTTTCGTGGAACTAACATGCTCTGGGGCTGCAACATTTCCACTAGTGTCACTTAACATTAACTTGCCTTTACCAGAAGAAGGGTTCACAAAAACTGGTTGGTTCACTCTCCTACCCTTAGCAAATGAATGAGGCTTATGTTCATGCTTATGAATTATACTATAATTATCAGCAGCAAAGGCAGCCTCATCTAGGGCATCTACCTGCTTCTCCACCAAGCATGTTGCAATATCTCTGTCTATTTTATCAGTGAAACTCTCGAAGATCATTAACTCCCTCAACTTTGGGAAAGAATTAACATTCTTAGCCCATAACCATTGGTCACATAAATTTGTGAGCACTCTAACATACTCCACATGAGCCTGATCTTTCTTTTTAAAAGTGGATCTAAACTTAAGCCTATATGCCTCTGGCATGAGTTCGTATGCTTTTAGAATGGCCTCTTTTAGACAATCATAGTTTGCACTTTGCTCCACTGATACAGAAATATAAACCTCTTGAGCCTTTCCTTTCAAAACACTCTGCAGCAGTACTGTCCAAGAGTCTTTTGGCCATGAGAGACAACCTGCCACCTTTTCAAACATATGAAAGTACTTAGTGATTTCTTGCTTGTTAAAGGGAGGGACCAGCTTAATGTTCTTAGCAACATCAAAAGATGAACTACTGCCAGATGAACTACTAGCTCTAGGTAAACTATCAGCTTGCTTCATTCTGAATTCGTGATCCATTTCCTTTTGTCTCATCTGGGCTTGTATTTCTGGCTTGTATTTCTAATTCCCACAGCTTAAGTCTGGCTATCTCAAGTTGTATTTGGTCACTAGAATCATGAACAGAAACAACACTAGGGCCTAGTGTCTCCGGTGAAAAAGGTTCACTTGTGCAGTATCAACTGGCTCAGGACTAGCTATGGAGGACTCACTTTGTACAAACATGATTTCCAACACTAAATCAAGTAAGCTAGTCTTATTAATGGAGGCAGGAATTGTCACATTTAAGGCCTGGGCAAGCAGTTTAAGCTCGTGCTTCTTAAGAGTTTTCACTTTGGTTGGACTTAGAATCAAGAAAGGTCTTTCACATCACTATCACTGATCATATTAAAGTAAGCACTGTGTATTTGCCAAGGTTATTAATATCAGAAGGCAAAACGCACTCACCGGCCTCACAGCGCGAACTGTCCAAGCCCCGGCTGCACACCGCAGGACCCTTCCGATGACGTCATCACTCGTGACGCAACAGATGTGTGTGCACGCACACACAGTAACAGCAATATGCACTAACACTCTCATTCTCTCTTCTTAATTTGACAAAAGATTCCAAGGACGAAGCTGGATGGTCTATTGGTGTCTGATACACACTATGTATCCAATACATAGACTTTTGTTTAATTACTATCAGGACCCAGTCTGTAGCCACATACAGATATGTGATGTCTCTTGAAGTATTATAATCCTTCAAGTCTCGGCTGACTGCTGCACGCAGCCGCTCGGTCAAGGCATCTTTCTTGATGAGACAGTCAGCCAGATGTTGTGATGTATCCACCCAAGATACTTCATCAATCTCCCCTCGCTCCAACATGTCTTGTAATACAGCAATATCAATGTGCAATCTCCTGTCTTCTACGCTCCTACAGGAGTAAAGGGCATCCACCAGACTCTTGTTGTCGACGAAACACTTTATTTTTATCTTTCCACATCCAGAGACCTCACGCAATATGTTGGTGAGATATACAGCAGTTTCAGCACATTCAAGCAGCGCCAACACCTCAGCATATAAGGTAGATTTGATGACCCTCCTGATCTTTCTTGTCTGCCAGAATATAGGACATCTTGCCTCTCTAGCATCTCGTAGGAAGACCACAAAACCTCCCTGAGACCCATTGCCTGCAAGGTTGGCAAATGAGGCATCCGAAAAGCACTCTATATGACAGTCCTCGATCGGCCCCATTCTTGGAATGTATAGCTTCGTGTTGTCAGTCTTCACCCTTGAGATCACCTTATTGAGTCTAAGCAAATCCGCTACGGTAGCTCGGTTGCTAGTCACACTCAACTCACACACATCAAAGGCAATATCTGGCCGAGTGTGTGTGTGGCAGTCCAGTTGAGTTGCCCAATTAATGCTCTGTACTCTGCTTTCTCAGACTCGGACAGCTCTCCTGATTTTACTGCTGCACGATGCCTACTCAGCGTGACTGGTTTCAAAGATGAAGCATACTGGAATTGGTCAAGCGGTATGCTGCCATCAATGTTGGAGATGACATTGAGACCAACATATTTGAAGGCTTTTGATTCTGAACTGCCGATGAGGAATATTTGACTCAATCAGTTTATCACTTGCTGCTCTAACTCATGTTTACCAGCCCAAAGTAAGTCGTCGACATAAATGCATACAATGCCTTCTACTTTGCCACTATTGCTCCAAGAGAACAGCGCTGAATCCAGTGATGACACTTTATCTCCGAGACTCAACAATTGATCTTTTACGAGCAGATACCAATGCCTAAGAGCATCACAAAGGCCGTAAACAGTTTTCTTTAGTCTCCATAACTTACCATTTGCATATTCAGGTGGAGGACGTAAATGAACAACTCTCTCAATGTTGTTACCTTGCAAGTATGCAGCTTTCACGTCCATAATGTGGCAGTCCCACTGGTTGGTGGAGGCCAAAGAAAGTGCCAAATGCATTGCTTCTTTTGAACAAGTAGGCGAGTCTTTTCGGAGATCCACTGTGTCTTCCTCAAATCCTCTGGCGACTAAGCGGGCTTTAAGAATAGGCTTTCCATTTTTCAGTTTTTCCGTCACAACCCATCGAACCATTGTGGCACCTTGCCCAACATCATCTACTTCCTCATACACATCATTATTCTGCCAGTTTGTAATTTCGTGTTCCTTAACGCATATTACGGCCTCAGAGTTGAAAAGAACAAGCATTTCTGCGTCATCATCAACCACTTCCCATTCGCTAAAATCCTTCTATAAATCTATCCAATCAATGCTGCCATCAGTGTCCCTCTTCAGATTGTAGCAAATCCTTCTATAAATCTATCCAATCAATGCTGCCATCAGAGTCCCTCTTCAGATTGTAGCAGTGTTTGTACTTTCCAGTGGCTTTACCTGCCTGACTCACAATCATTCCAGACACCAACTCTCCACTTTCTGAATCTATTCCCTTTATAAGTTGACCAACAGAAACTTTGGGAGGCTGATTAACCGGAATAGAAACTGTGGGAGGCTCATCAATCGGAACCACACCATCTTCCGATTCGTCATCTGGTGGATAGTCATTCAACACTTGCGAAGAATCATCATTAGGCTTCTCCTGGACAACATTGTTCTTCTCATCACTGCTGACACCACCTTCAACTGTAGTATCTTGCTCTGGTGCATGCGCTAGATGACACACGTGCTCTCACGCGTAGACACTGCCGTGTTTCACCAGAATTTGTTTCCCATCTCTGCCTATTATAATTCCGGGACCATGCCACTCATGACTGTCATTTCTTTTGTAGAAGACTTCATCTCCATTTCGGATGTCGTTTTAGTCACTTGAACATACGTTGTGCCGCAGAGCCCTAGCCAAATGTTCATCTGATTCAGTCTTTATAAACCCTTGTCTTGCTAAATGAAGAGCGTTCAAGTTCTCTCTCACAATTATCGATGGTGATGTAGGTTCCAAGGCTGGAGGATCATTTGCATACACATTAGGCAGGCCAGGGTTTTGACCATAAACAAGATGGTTAGGAGAAAAGCCTGCGTAGTTGGTGAGAGCATTTCTTGCCGATACTGCCCATGCCAAGGCCACATCCAATTCACACTGGGTATCAGCCATTATTTTCCTAACAATGTCACCAATGACTGCATTTTGACGATCACAGACTCCGTTGCTCCATGGACTCTCTGCAGACGTTGTCATGATCTTGATATTTCAGCATTGTTGAATTCACAGCCATTGTCTGTAGGAATTTTTCCAGGTGTTCCAAGCACAACAATCCAGCTCCAAAATATTCCTTTGATAATGGTGGGCGCTCACTTGTCCGCGATTACTATCACATTACAATATCTTGTCGCCAAATCAACAAGGACTAAGGAATAATGCCTTCGCCAAGCTTTCAAATCCATGGTTACGGCTTCATTAAACTTAGACGCCATGGGCAAACTGACTATGGGTCGGGGCTGGGCTTTCTTGAATCTGCAACAGACTGTACAAGCATCAGATACAGCCTTGATAGCCCGCTCCAGTTCTGAACTTTTAATCCCCTCATCTGTGATCAGTTTAATTAGTTTTGCCAATGTTGGGTGTCCAAACTGCCTGTGAAGCTTCAAAGCCTTTTTTTCAACATCACCTCCAAGAGATGCCAGCATGATTGTTTCACAAAATTCATGACCTAGTCATAAAGAAATTGGAAGCAAGTAATGGCCTGAAGATGAGGACTTCAAATTAATGATAGTTCCGCAAATTCTGACCTGGTCACTTCCAAAGTTAATCAACATTTTTGCTTTTTTCATGGAACATTTACTCAGCAGCAAGGGAATATTTTGAGGGAAGAAACTGTGACACCATCAGCAAAAGTAAACGTTGAGGATGATGCTTCTTCTCTTACAGTTTCATGTTCGTAATCAGTGAGCTCACTTAGATAGCAATTGATCCATTCAACTCCACATACAGTTGTAGAACACCCTGTGTCTAGAGCTGCACATCCCTTAGATTCATCTACTAGAGTCTGTAATTTACTTCTACTAGCGACATCATCCGCATAGCCTATAAATAACGACAGATGCACTGTTTCAGAATTTTCTTCTCGACTGCCGTCGTTTTCGTATGCATCCGGACAGTCATTTGCCCAATGAAATATAGAATCACATGGTAAACACCTTGATACCTTTCCGTCAGACCCAAGTGGGTTCTGCCTTCTGCCGGTGGATGAGCATTGGGGAATTCTAGCAGATGCGGTTGAATATCGGCCACCACCACGACCTCAATCACGTACTGCACCACCCCTCAACATTCTCCATCCTCGTCGAGTACCTCTAACATAAAACGTTTCCTCACCCCCAACATCATCACTCCAAAATACCGGTTCGCTTTTCACCTCCCTGATAGACACCGATGCATCGTTCTGCCCGCCAATTTCACCAGCAAAAATACAATTCAGGGCAGATTTCATGTTTTCGTATGTCACCTCAGTTATCGCAGACATCACTAGTTGTTTCTCACTGTCTGAAAGTTTGCATGCAGCTAAGAGCATAAAAGCCATCACAGAATTTGGCAGTGTCATGTCCTGCTTCGTAAATTTGAAATAAACATGCTCAAATTCTGCCACGAACTTACGAATGTTCATATCACCAGCACTTCTGAGGTTGTACAATTCATGAAAAGCTGCAAACTGCCGACGTCCTTTGTCCACGAGAAATAAACTGTTTAGTTTTTTCAGCAAAGTCTGAACACCATTCTCTTGTTTCAATTCAGCCGCATCAATTTCCGAAGATGCCACCCTCGCTCTTCCAGACAATGACAGGTGAATAGCTAAGGTTTGCCTCTCTTTCGGTAAGTCCGTCAGTTCGCACCAAATGTCGATGTCCTTCTTCCAGCTCTCATAAGCAGAATAATTTTCAAGTTTTGGAGGCCACTTAGTTGAGCAGGACGCCATTATGTCGAACCACGCTCTGCTACCAGTATCAGAAGGCAAACCGCACTCACCAGCTTCACACCACGAACTGCCCAGGCCCCCGGCTGCACACCGCAGGACCCTTCCGGTGACGTTATCACTCGTGACGCAACAGATGTGTGCACGCGCACACGCAGTAACAGCAATATGCACTAACAATTAATGTCACAGGGCCATCCTGGAAAAAGGTCACCAAATTGTTATGGAGACCAAAGTTATTAATATATCACAGAGCTATCCTGGCAAGAGGTCGCCAAATTTGTTACGGACGTGTATGTTAAGGTGCACTCTTAACCCTTAAATTAATCACCAGAAGGGATAAGGTAAAGTTCACAAGAAAACTAACACACATCCAATAAAAAGATACCAGATTCGTTTTACAAAGGGGAAAATGCACACATAGCTCTGCGTAATACAGATATAAACTAGGTACTCTTACCTAACCAGATCACAACTCAGTGGAGCGTAGGTTCACAAACAATACTCACAGATACCGAACATGAGTGGCTTGGAGGCAGGGTAAAACCAAGTATGAATCACACACAAGTGTAGGTGAGAGAAATGAATAAATTATGCAAGTGTAGTTGGAGTAGTGAATAAACTAATAAGGGTGCAAAACAGTGTCTTTTGTAATTAACGTCACGTATTGAGCAATGAGAAACTATGTGGGAAAGTGTAATAAAATGTGACAAACAATGTACGTGACAATAACAAAGACGTATGAATGGGTCTCTTGAAAGTGACTTTAAAAGTGACGCTCTTTGCTAAATCGAGAGCTTATAAGAGGTCGTTTCTCCGCCCCTTTTGGTTATTTAGCCACTGGGCTGTTTAGAACACAATCACCAACCACTCAGTACTAGTACCTCGTACAACCCATGAGGGCCTTACTCAGCTCACCCATAGCCAATTACGAGCCATCAAGAAAGTCAGAGAAAGATTTGGCATATTTTGATTGGTAGTTACTCTGGAAATATTCTTTGCCCCTCTTAGGCTTACCATACTTTCTCATGGCAGGAGCAGTTAATTCTGGGAAGTAGGATCTTTGTGATAATTTCTTCATCTCTGATTTCACTAAACCCTGACCGCCGAGCAAACACTGTCGGGTTGAAATTGACCCTTTTGTCCGACCCACCAGGTCAAAACGATAAGAAAACAATATGTAAAGATTAACTGATTTCTCAGCGGCTCGTTTTATCTGTACACTTATCATCTCCCTCTCGTACTTCTGTCTCACAACTGGGGTATCTATGCCAGTAACACTATGCACTACTTGCTTATATGAGAATAGCATTCACATACATGAATGAAGACATGCTGAGAAAGATAATAACATCATTCATCAGGCCATCCCTGGAGTATGCATCAGTAGTCTGAAATTGACATCTCAAAACACACATAGATAAAATTGAAAAAGTACAAAGTGTAGCTACAAGATGGGTACCAAGCTTAAGGGATCTAAGCTATGAAGAAAGATTAGAAAAACTGAACCTACCAACATTACAAGATAGAAGGAAAGGAGGTGACATGATTATGCTATATAAATCCATCACAGGGAAAGCGAAAATAGACCGAGTATATAACCAATGGGGAAGCATCAGCAAGAGGACATTGCAGAAAACTGCATAAAAAGAGAGATGATATGTAAAGACATTCAGTTTCCCAAATCGGGCAGTTGATCAGTGGAATGCACTGCCAAATGAAGCAGTGAGTGCAAAAACTATTCATAAATTTTAAGATATGGTAAAAATGGTTTAATACATGGGACAGTATGAGTTTGACTCATCCCTCTATATATACAATTAGGTAAGAACACACACACATTGCTGAAGCCGCAGCGATCAGATGTATTCAGCTTCTAACCACCACCTCTCCAAACCTTGGGAGGCCTTCACAGCTGAAACAGAACAACACTTTGAAACATTAAACAGTACATCCATCTCAAACATCAACGCTGCTGTGCACGCTTTCAATACAGTTATACAAATCGCAACAAAAGACACATCCCTAGAGGCAACAGAAAAGACACAACCCCAGCTTCACACCTGAAATTCAAGGCCTCATCAGTCAACGGGACACACAACGACACTCCCCACACCCCATACACATGACACCGTACAACAAATACAATAACTCAGCACTCAGATAAACAAGAAAATATCAGAACAGCAAACACTAAATTGGAATAATCTGCAGTCACTTGATCACAAAAAAAACACCATTAAACTCTACAAAACAGTAAACAGCATCACACACTTCAACAGCAACAGTACACAATCACACACTGCCATCACAGCAACAGACACCATATCCTCAAACAAACAACAAGCAAACACTCTCATCAATCACTTTTCACATGTCAGCCATCTAAACCCCCATCGTGACGACCGACGTATCATCTGACATAAGAGACAGTTCCCCACAGACACAGACTTCGCACCTTTCACTTACAACCATACGAAGCACATCATTAACAACCTTAAGCACTCATCTGCCTGTGGGCCAGACGACATAAGCAACATACACCTTAAACACCTTGGATCACAAGGCATACAGGCACTCACCAACATATCAAACTTCAGCTGCTCACACAAATACCGTAAAACACCCTAACTTTGGACACTTTTTATGTGTTTTAATGAATAACTCTGTGTAAAGTGGTGCAATTTTATCCCTGTTGGTGTCATGTGGTAGCCAGGAACAGTACCTACTGAATCCATATAATAAAAAATATTAGCCACGCTAAACTCTTCTTCTTCTTCTTCTTTTTTTTTTCAAGTGTCCAAAGTTAGGAACAAAAATCCTAACTTCGGATAGCTCTTCCAAACTTCGGACATTCAGGTGTTTGCCCTTTAAACATGATAATGATTAATAGCACCGGTCTCTGGACACACTGCCCAAACTTCGGGCACTTTAGAAGTTATTAAAAAATGTCAAAAAAAATATTGGGTATTCGTGGCCCAAGTTATACATATATAAAGAGAAACATCCAAAAATATCTTCTTTTTTGTGCTCATAATTTGAGATCACATTAAGATGCATCATATCACATTGTAGTGAGGTATTCTGGCCACAAATACAGTATAACTAAGAACTCTTCAGAAACTTTTTCAGACAAAAAAATTATATAGAAATGCATTTCATTTATTCCAAACTGTAAGGGGAACTGATCTCTTTTTCCTAAACAAAACTTCACTTAATTATCAAGTAGCTACCTCCCTGACTCAACAAATGTGTACTCAAATAACATAATTTAATGTTAAACACTTCGGACAGGTTCTAATGACACCCATGCACCCACTAACATGCACGCAAATCAGCAGACACACACACACACAGGCACATGTTATGAAGGCCAGTATAAATTACTGTATCTAAATAAATAGTATCATTAACTCATTACTGGTTAAGGCACCATACTGTAGCACCATACTGGCAGTAACTTTGGTACTGGTGGTACTGACTATATTCTTACAGATCTATATCAAATATTATTATCATTACTTAGGCCAAAGGTTCACATCTACATCAAAAATCAACCTTTTCTTGTGATCAAGTGTTGGTTCTGGTAACACCTTCAGTATGTCCTCTTTGTCTGTGTCACTGCTGTCATCAACCATTTGGTATACAAATGTGTGAGGTGTACCCTGAACGTGTTTGAGAAACCTGACATGTATTTCTGGTTTTACCCTAACAATTGTAGCAATATAATGCCTTTATCTGTCTTACCTATCAAAGGGAACCCTCACAACTACCCAGTTTGAGGGAACAAAATAGTCTGGTTAGAGATGACTGTCTGTCTGAAGTTAGGAATTTTTTCTGAAAAATACAGATATTCATTAAAACAGTCATAGCAAGATTATGCATGCATATAGTTTAAAATAGTTTACTGCCCAGTACTTACAACACTTTTCCACATATAATTGTTACTAATCACATTCCTACAATTGAAACTGTTTGTTCTGTGTGAACAAAGTTTTGCAGGGTTAAAAAATGTCAATTTTTTTTCCATTTGATTCATAAATTTTTTTCACCCACACATATTCAAGCTAGTTTAATTGGACTTATACATAATAATCTTTATATTACCCTACCTACCCATATCATTATTATTTGCAAATATCACACTCTCTTCCAAAAAACTTGAATTACTACATTTTTTTGCAAAATGTCCCAAGTATGGGCACTGTCCGAAGTTAGGGTGCTGTCTGAAGTTAGGGTGTTTTATGATACCCAACGTCTGGAAGCATGGCATTATCATCACTATCCCCAAACTCAACAAAGACCCCACATTACCTTCCTCACACCGCCATATCACACTCCTCTGCACCCCCTCCAAAGTTGCTGAATGACTGGTACTACAACTAATTACAACTCACACCCCCCTAGCCCCATCACAACATGGTTTTAGGCCACTACACTCCTCAAACACTCTTCTTACAGACCTTACACGGAGAGTTTTTGATGGCATGAATTCAGCTAGGCCACCAAACGGAACACTCCTTGTCACACTAGACATTAGGAAAGCTTTTGATGCCATCCCCCGCCACAACCTCACAAACAAAATATTCAGCCCAAATATGCACAATAACAAAAAAGGATGGCTGGCAAACTACATAGCAGGCAGATGTGCACATGTAATATTTGCCTGTCAGTCTTCGAACATCAGAAACTTCACAAATGGTATACCCCCAGGATCTGTTTTGTCCCCTACACTCTTTAACCAATACATGCACAACATACCCACATCCCACATACCACAGATACACATAGCTTCCTATGCAGATGACATAACACTTATATGTACACACCAAAACACAAACACAGCCTCACACGTCCTTCACCCTTACCTCAACACACTTCATGAATGTTTCACAACAAACAGGCTCAAAATACCCCCAGCCAAATCTACAGTGACCCTTCTCACAAACTGGATGGCAGAACACAGTCACATTCCACACCTCACCATAAACCACACTCCCCTACCACACACACACACACACACACACACACACACACACACACACACACACACACACACACACACACACAT
>JAGKTI010010266.1:0-20288 GCA_018397915.1 Birgus latro
GTAACCGAGCATTAAGCAGAAACTTCCTAGTCGTCAATGGATTAAAAACAAAAATTTTAACAACTTGAAAGCATTCAGAGAGCGCATACCTCCTCCATTGCCATTGCCATTAAAAAGGATCCGGATCCGGATCCGTGGATATCCCCAAACTAAATTTTTTTTTTTCATAGTCCATGACCCACCTTTCCACAAAATTTCATTGAAATTCATTGAGAACTTTTGGAAATATTGTACGGGATACTCCGGATCCGGATCCGCCCCCAGATTTAATCATCTTTTTCTTGGGCCATGGCCCACCCTTCGACAAAATTTTATCAAAATCCTTTCATAACTAACAGACAGACAGACAAACAAACCAACGCCGGGTAAAACATAACCTACTTGGCGGAGGTAACAACAAACCAACGCCGGCAAAAACATAACCTCCTTGGTGGAGGTAAAAAAGAATCCCAGTGAAGGAAACTTGATATTGATGTATTAGTTTGTGTGGACAGTGTGGGGGAAACTACGCTCGAGTTACGGCAACTTATTTCACCGATGAGCAGGGAACCCTATACAACAAATTCACAGCTATTTACACTACTTCCCGCCCAATAATTATCAACTTTGCTCCCCCTCTGCTCGCCACACATGGTTTGCGAGGCTGGAGTTGAGGTGAAGCGCACTCAACGCCAATAACCAATACCATCTGGGGGATTGTTTGTGCTTTATTCCACGCCCTTTATTCCACGCCCTTTATTCCACCCCGGCTTTACTAATGATCAGGTGGAAAGGTGATTATTAGACGTGCTTAACAATGCTGTAGATATTATTCCGTTCTTCTAGCAGTGTTTTATTCCACGTGATCATTTTTTTTTTAAAGTAAAGTAAAGTTAGTTATTCTTCCGCCTTTACCCCTGCTTTATTGATGATCAGGTGGAGGGGTGACTATCTGATGCTTTAACGAGTGCATTAGAAATTATACTAAATGTTATGTTGATTATTCTACACCTTTACTACTGCATTACTAATGATCAGGTCGAGGGGGATTATTAGATGGGATTACCAGTACGTTAGCGATTATCCCAAACGTTTACAAATGCCATAGAAATTGGGAATGGTATGTTTATTTTACTACACCTTTACCACTGCTTTACTAATGATGAGGTGGAGAGGAGGTTATTAGACGCGCTTGTGTTTTACTAATAATGAGATGGAACTTTATATTTCGTGTGCTTAGAAGTGTTTTAGATTGTATTCCACGTAATTACCACTTTCTTTATTAGTGATAAAGTGGAAGGTTGGCAGATATATCGTCGCTGCTCTAGTTATGACCAGATAGAGGGTGATCTGCACAACATCAGTAATTAACCTAGTCACTTAATAATACTGTGGTAGAAATGGTATAACTATATTCATTATTCCACGCGTTATAGACTCATTTGTAATTATTCCATTTATTTAAAAGTACTTTAGTAATGTTGAAGTACACAATATATTTATCATTATAGCAGCTCTAATGGTAAGCTTCCAGTAATGGTGAAATGTAACCTAATAATCTCGTACGTTTACAAGTGCTGTACTAACGACGAAATGAGCGTTAATCACAGCACTCGTTCACCAGCACTGTATTTTGGTAATGATCAGGTGTAGGTTAATCATTACACTCGTTCAGGTGTACTATAGTTACCATGAAATATATACCAATTAACTCTCACGTTAACAGGATTTGCACAACAGTGAATTGTATGTTTGTTGCTGTACACAGGAGCGTACTGGAAGTGTTTATACTCTCTTTGCTGTAGTTTGCCCTAAAACTACCGTCTCTCCATCGTCAGTGCTGGGTGGTATCAACATATTAGCACTAAAAGACGATGCTAATCACGAATATGTGCTGCGGAAAGGATGTATGGTCAGAAAAAGCAGTAACACATGATGAAACCTAAGGAAGATCTAATTAGCTTGAGGAATATAATAGAAGATGAGGAATATTATCAGTGCTCTTAGACTGCATATTATTGCTTGAAGACTAACAAATCAAGTGGCCTGGGCTGTGAATCCTAATTTAACTTACGTTTATATTTTCTCGAAACTCAGAATTATTAAAAGAAGAGCAGTGAGATACGAGAAGATTCTGCACTCTACGTTCCTTTTCTTACGATATTTTTTTTCTTGTAACTGTGATTTACTTATGCAAGAAGAACGAGGGAGAGGAAGATTGTACCTCACCTCTCCTTCTCACACGATGACTTTTCTTCCCGTAACTAAGATACATATCTTGCAGGGAAACCAAGAGACATGGGAAGATTTTGACCTCTCATAGTCCATCCAACAAATAAATAAACGCGATTGATCAAATAGATAAATAAGTAATCGAGAACTGGTGTATAAAATTTGTGAATCAACATCCGAACCCATTACTGAATACTTTCCCGGACTCCTCAGCTGAAAGGTAATAATGAATAAAAATAAATAAATAAATAATCTTACTTACGATAGGAAAATGATGGTAAGTTTATTTCTGAATCAACGTGCATACCCGCCATTGAATGCTTCTTAGCCAGACGCAGAGAGACAGTCCCCGTCCCCAACACCAATGTCCGCCAAAGTACTTTATAATGGTTTACCCTGGAGCCGTGTCCTCTACTGGCCCTGAGAGAGAGAGAGAGAGAGAGAGAGAGAGAGAGAGAGAGAGAGAGAGAGAGAGAGAGAGAGAGGAGGGGGTAGAATGTGAGTGTGTGTGAGAGGGGAGGGGGGAGGTACACATGAGGAGGAGGGAAGAAGGGAGGAAAGAGAAGAAGCGAAAGGAAGAGAGGAAGACAAGGATAACTTCTGGCCATAACTCATCGGGCACCAGCAGCTCCCCTTGTGGTCTGCTCCAAGGGTGTGTGTGTGAGAGAGAGAGAAAGAGAGAGAGAGGTGGGGGGTAAGGAAGGATGATGAAGTAACAAGATAGTAGTGAAAAAAATATATAAGATAGAAGTACATTAAAAAAAGAGAGAGAGAGAATAGATTGAGGATGAAAGAAGGGACAGAGCATAATGAATATCTTGTGTGCCAGGTTAACATCGAAATGGAGAGAGGAAAGAGAGGTAGAGAAAGGAAACAAGTAAAAGAAGAGGAGAGAAAAAAGGAGGGGGGGGGAGGGAAGACGAGGGATAGTTTACAAAGGGTGAAAGTTGACGATGACTGGAAAAAAGAAGCGAATATTGGAGGAAAATTTGAAGATATCGATGTATGGATGGCGAGAGAAAGAGAGGGGGAAAAATGAAGATGGAAGACGTTGCGGATGTAAGGTATAAAGGAAGAATGAGGAATGACGGGATGGAGGTAATGCAGTATTTAGAATGTCGGAGGAAAATGTTGAACGAAAGGAATGAGAGTTTGTAAAGGAAGTCTGGGAAAAAGAAAGAGCTGAAGGAGACTGAAGTGGGAGGAAGAATTGGGGAAGATTGAGGAAGAGAAAGGCTGTGGAGGATGGTTGAAGAGAAACGGAAGAGTCAAAAAACAGGATTTTCTAAGCGAACGTAAAAAAAAAAAAAAATGGATGTAAGGAGGAGGAAACTGTAGAGGACTGTCGGAGGAAGAAAAAGAGACAGAGGAAAAAGGAGGAACAGAGAGAAAACGAGGAGAAAAAGTGTCAAGAAATTGGTTTGTGTAAGAAAAAGAGAAAAAAAAAGGGGATGATCTGGGGAAGATCTTTGGACTGTTGAAAGAAGGGAAGGAGAGAGAGTGGGGATGTGAAGGGTAAGAGAAAATAAGAAAATGACGGAACATACAGAGAAAACGAGGAAAAAGAAGTGTCAGGAATGGATTGTGTAAGAGGAGAGGGAAAGAAGTGGAGGAAAGGAGGGTAAAGGCGTGGAGGATTGTTGAAGGAAGGGAGGGGAAGAAGAGGTGTGGAGGGAGGGAGAGAGAGGGAGAGGAGGAGAGAAGGGAGGAGGATGTGGAGAGAAAGAGAGAAGGAAGGAGGGAGGGTCTGTGGATGGTTAGAGGAGGAAGGCAGGACATACATCATCAGAAGTTGTCAGCTGGGCTCGTCAGTATTCAGGTGGCATCGTTCCCCTCCTCGTCTGCTTATGGATATCAGTCTACATCTTATATATATGCAAAATGAGAGACTCTTCCTTCAGTGCCGCCTCTCTGTTATAGAAGGACGAGTGACGAATGGGTAATCGGACGAACCAGTGTCTTTGTCGCTACCTACAGGAACCACTCGTAATTAACCTCACCCAAAATTACAACCTCAGCGTAGGTGATTATTAGCTTTCCGGAAATTATTCAAAGGGGCATATCTATCGACCTTCCTAAACGTTAGTTGTGTGTAAGATTGCTTGTTTTTACGTTTAACCTCACTCAGACGGCAACCAAACACGTTACTGTTAAATTAAGTACAAGCGTGATTAAATACGTAAAATAAGACTGTCAGTTGAAATGGTTAATTGTCTGCTTTAGTTGTAAAAGCTCCTAATCATGTTTTTACGATAAACATCTCCACAACAGCAAAATATTATCACAGATCGCTTAGTTTTCAGTCTCTCAGGTTGATATTGTTTCTGAATGGACTGTGAACTGTTTGATGATTATATGAATAAAAACAAAAAATGTTTACAAGCAGCCATAAAAATAAATTTAAAAGAGTTTAGTAAATATCGTCTGTTTCTGTCACACGTTCAGGCTGATGCTCGTGCTCCCTCCCTCCCTCAAGCGTCCCTCGATGAATTCCAGTAGTCCCTTATCGGCCAAGCGCGAGTTTAAAGGCACAAGAAAGCGGTAGTGTACGATGTGGGATAAATGTGTTTTCTATTGTTTGACTCAGACCCGCTTGATCTTTACCGCATTCCTGGTAAGTTACTAAAGACGCTCTGCAAACTTTCCCGCCGAGTGAATTAGACAAGGTAAGGCACGGACGAAGAGAAAAACACTATCAGACATCAGTTACTTATTCTTTGATGAATAAAATCGTCTGGGGTTGGCTGAAACGGAGTACTAGAGTTGTTCCGATCATGAATGAGTTGGGGTATCATTACAATATATACAGTATTTAGCTTCGACAGGTCTAAGATTTACTGTGCTAAAACTTTCTTCCTTAGATTTGGATTCCTGTTTACCAAAGGCATAGGCGAAGAAATATATTACCTATCGTCTGTATGAAGGAAGCACTTTTATATGTAATAGATTCGACGCCGCTAAAAGAATATCTAAAAACACGATTCTGGTATTTATCATGCTAAAGTTTTCCTGGGATAAGAGTTGCGATTCTGTTTACCAAAGGCGTGGGCAAAGGAAAAAAAATTACTTATCTTCAGTAGCTTTTTAGTATGTAGTTTCGATGCTCGGTAAATGGATATACGACTGCACGGGTCTAGGATTTAGCATATAAAAGCTTTCCTGGGAGGAATTTGTGTTCGTGTTAAGCAAAAGCGGAGCCGAAGGAAAGTATTACCTATTGTATTAATGTCTGTTTAATTTTAACGCCTGGTAAATGGATATAAGACAACACGGGGTCCAGGATTTACCATGCAGAAGTTTTCCTGAGAAGAGTTGGGTTCGTGTTTACCAAAGCCTGGGGGAATAAAACAGCGGCTGGCGGGAGTTATTGAGCCGAGCGGTGAGGTTTTACGGAGTTTTACCTGTAGCCGTACACTGCGATTGTGTGTCTTAATTAGAGTTTCGCCATTCCGGGGGTCTGTTCGGCTCTATAATGGTCTATATCTCTTCTTTAACGTAGTTACCGCCTAGATATATGGATGATCAGAAGCCCCCCACCCCCCCTCGGAATCCAGCTTTATTTCAGCGGGGTGTGGTGGATAGGGAGGGTGGATGGGTGTGGGAGGAAGCCTTAGCATCGTTTATCATTTCTAACATTGTTAACCGCGAAGAGGCAATTTTCGAGCCTCTTTTTGTGTGTCTCCTCGGGCTGGTAACAATGGCCTGGCGCATAACTAAGTGCAAGCGCAATTAAAGTGATATATTGCAATAAGGATAATGGAGGCCATAAATCCGGCCAGTCTTACGACCTTGAAGCTCTGCATTGGCCTTATCGCCGGGTTATAATTACGAGTGGATTGGCCCGTCTTCGTCTTCAGCAAGAGATGTTACTTTTTCAGCACAGTTTGGGTGCTTTACCAATATAAGATGAGGAAATTGAACTCACATCAATTGTTAGTTTATCTGTGCTTTCATATTGTGCCATTTTAGCACTGCGAGAACTTGTATTTTGTGTTTCGAAGTGCTGCATCAGTCTCCAAAGCTCTTCATGTCGACCCAGTCCTACCCTGTAGCGCTGCTCATTAGTGTCGCGGGCTGGTGGGCAAGCAAGACCTGCAGAAGCTGTGGACTTGTTTATTAAAGCCAGTTTATGTGGTGGTTAGAGCCACTACTCCCTCTTAGCCCCCCCTCACTCGCCACCATCCCCCTCCCCAGTCACATACATACACACATACATGCACGACGCCCAGACTCTCCTCACTTACCCGCCCCTTCCCACTCGCTCTCGCTCCCTGCTCACTCACTTTCACCTCCTTACTCACCCCTCCCCTCCTCAGTCACTCTCTCCTCCACACTCACTTTCCCCCCACCATTCACGCCCTTCTCACTCACTTTCCCTTCCTCACGCATCCCATCCCCCTACTTGTCCTTCCCTCCTCCCCCCTTCATATACGTACAGTACACAAATCCACTACTTCGACCCTTTCCCCTACTCACTCACCTTCCTTCCCACTCAACCCCTATCCCTCCCAAACCTCACCCTTTCCGTTCCCACTTCGCCCTTACCCCACTCTTCCCCTGCCTTTTCCCTTCCCTCTACCCACTGTTACACCCCCTCCGTCCCTGCACACTTCCGCAACCTTCACCTCCCCAATCCCCCCACCACATCACCTAGTCGGTCGCGTCTACCTGTTATATATGTTAGCGGTGCGTTTGCCTGTCGGACGTAAAAATCATGCAGTGTGTTTTGTTCTGGAGTTATATGTAGTTATCCCCACCACCTGTGTTGCAGGGCGTCGACTGGGCTTAACAAAGGAGATCATTTTATGCGCATTATCTGTAGAAAAGCTGCAGTTAAAGAGGATTTATATGTTTTTCACAGAGCAAGTATACTGGATGTTAAATGTGTTGATGATTTTTTATGTGTGCTCAGTTTTTACAGTCTCCTGACCCTGCTTAGAAATTTCATTTGTCTACTTTAAAGTTTATGAAATCTAGCCATGAGTTTGCAGACACCTTCTTTTTACATCATTGGATTACATTCGACCACACATTGAACTAGTAAGATTCACAGGTTTAGGGTTAAAATATTTTTGCAACCGCAGTAGAACATTTTAAGTCAAAAAGTACTTAGCATTGTATCGATTGTCTATGTAAGGAAGTTGTTAATTATTCTCCTGTCTTTTATTATCCATATTTGATGAAATTGACATGTTATTTGTAATGGTGTGTCTGAATGTTATCATGACTGGTTAAAGAAATTTTGTTAGTTGGTATTTCTATGTTCCACTCCCATTTTCTTCTTCCTTTAACCTTATCAACAGTGGCTTTCTAGTTCCTTTTGTATTTTATTCATGCTTCATCCAGCTCAAGGAAACTTTTCGTAATGCAAGGGTTGGACACAGTCTCTGATGACCCGTTCAGTTCAGTGCGTTCTTTAATTTATTCTGTCTACCAAAGTATACTTTAAATATCATAGGGGAAATCTCTCGTACCGAAAGGTCTGTAAAAGATACCGCCATTGTCATGTGAAATTCTTTACGTGTGATTAAGCTTTAGTCTAACAGCACTTGTTCAATTAGAAAGGTCCCTTGTCACATCTTCCTACTAGTTAATTTCTGCATGAGACACATTGGTATTCTCTTCGGTGTTATACATGCAGTCTGTGTTCATATCAGAGAGACACTGATGACATACAGGGGAATATTAAAGTGCGGCATGCAAAGTGGATCGCCAAGGATGAGTTAGTAAGAGCCTTCCATGCCCAAGATCATGCAGTCATGATCCTGGTGTATTGTTAGTGGGGTATGCATCCAATGACTCTGCCTTTCCCTCCCCCAACTTATGCCTCCCCCTCCTCCCTACCTATGCCTTCCCCTACCCTTCTATGCTCCCCCTCCCTTCCTCTGTTTCCCCTCCTAACCCTCCTTCCTGTGACCCTCCCTCCACCTCCCCTTGCCTATGACTTCCTGCTCCCCAACTCCCCCTTCCATGACCCTCCCCTCCCCAACTTTCCATCCTAGGACCCACCATCCCCCCTCCCTGACTCCCCTCCTGTGTCATGGCTTCTCTCATTAGGAGCCGCTCAATCAGCATCACTCACATCACCCGGCCAGGGGACACAGCCAGCCCCCCACCGCCATAACCGCCCCCGCCAGAACCCACCTGACTTTCAAACCTCAGTAAACATCAGCTCAACCCTGGAATAATATCATACTCACAGAACCCACTACATATGTATACCCCACCCCATTTTTGAACCCCACAGTCTCTTCGAAGTCCTCCCTATTTCTGATATTCTAGAAACCCATTCTGTTCCTGAGGTCCAGCTTATTCCTGATTTATTCCATTTATTACCCCCATTTTTAAACCCACATCATTTTTAAACCTACTCCATACTGAAACCTACCCGACTTAAGAACCCATACACTTAACTCAGGTACCCATACTGCCAGAGCTTTCCCTAATTTCAGGCAAGAGCATCAGAACCCAGCTCTTATCATCTGCGCTCACTTCATACTCCAGATTCACTAAAACGTTCGAACTCATCTGAGCACGAGAATTTCTGTGACTTTCAGAATTGACGTCAATCCTAGAACTCAAATTACCTCCAGAATTAGCCTTAACCCTAAAGTCCTCCTGTCCTAGAACTTACCTGTACCCTAAAATTAACCTGGAAACTCCAGACCTCATTTTCCCCTCTGAATTATCCTTACCGCTAGAACTCACATAACCCGAGAACTGAACCTTTGTCCCCTAAAATTATCTGAGCCATTGAATCACCTTGAACCCCAAAACCTACCATAGCCTTGAACCCCAAACTCACCCTAGCACAGTCATAATTCACCTAAACCTAGAATTAACCAGGACCCGGATTCACAAACCAATTTAATTATTCCCGCTCGCCGTAGGTAAGATTTTGTATTATTATTATTATTATTTTTTTTTTGCCAAGAAAATTAAGTGGATTGGTCAGATTCTGCACTATGCTCTCCATTGTCCTTCCAGCACAAACAGGTCCAAGTTACGACAGGGAGTTGTTTTGTTTTTCTATTAATCCACGTGCAAAGCTGTGGAACCAAAAATTAGGAGCAAAATTCACCACCCTAAAATACCTTAACCTGACATCCATCCTCCAGCACCAACCCGAACCACAAAACTGAGCCTGCAGAACGTTGTCTCTCTCTCTTTACCTTATACTTTGTGTCTTGTGTATACTTTGGCGATAATTTAGTCAGAGTAGCGAAAAAAAGTAATTTGTTTATTTTACGGGTATCCCTGTGTGTGTGTGTGTGTGTGTGTGTGTGTGTGTGTGTGTGTGTGTGTGTGTGTGTGATGTAGCCTGTGTTTTGCTTTCTGAATGAAGAAGTTTAATAGTGAAAAAGGAAAAACGATCCTACCTGATTTTAAGCTAACTGAATAACCATAATTGCAGTAAGAAAAAAGTCTCATAATTCAGTTATCCCGTGGCATATTGTCTGTGTGACTTAACCACTTCAGTAACTACTTTTTTCTCTCTCTCTTAATTCTTACTACCTCTAGACAGTTTTATTCATCTTAGGCGAAACTTCGAAACAGAGTTTGATATATAGACATCATTAATCTCCGGTTTGAGAGGTTTTTCTTAAGTTTAATAAATCGTCTGCAGGTAGCAAGAATAAACCAGAAAAGTAAGAATAATTTGTGTTAAAAGTATTAAAAGGTAAACCGTAGGTATTTTTCATTAAACTTATTTTCAGATATTTTAGCACCTCATGATTATGGTAATTTCACTTTTTCCACATTTTTATCTATTTTAGGGCAACGGTATCTAATTTGTACCGTATTTGCGTTCTCTTTAAAAGCTTTGCCAAATAGAAAAGAGTATGAGCAGTAAACTCTCAGCAAATTAATGCTTCTCTAATTCTGCATAGCTAAAGAGCATAACATATATATTACAGCGGGTTAAAAAAAAAAGTGGCGAGGTATATATTCAGTGCTAATAAATGTTGCAAAACCGCATGAAAATGTTTAGGTAAAAGTGTGAGGCGGAGTCTTTGCATGACGCGCCCTACTGTTAGCGGCGGGGTATAGTAATTTGATATAAATACACACAAACATAATCATCCTAGTATAACTACCGCAAAGAGCTTCAATGGCCAATAACGCGTCAGCCACTGGGACGTAATATTCACAAACATTCGCAGCCACACACACGCTCCCTCTCCCTCCCTCCCCTCGTCTGTGTGGTGGTATGAGGGGCGTTTAACCAGCATTCCAGACCAGGGCATTCCAGGCTGAGGCATGTACTAGGCATTCCGAACCAAGGCATGACTAACTACGGCATTCACCAGGTATTCCGAACCATGGCATTCTGAACCGGGGCATTTCCTGTCGGTAATCATGTCGACTTAGACCTGCGTCTCCTTACCAATTTCTTTCTATATTCATTAGTTTTTATTCAGCTGGACGCTGGACGCAAACTATGTCCATATTAAAAAGCTATACTACTACATACAAGACTGTGGAGGTGTAATACGGAAGATAATTCGCTAAAGAAGAGATGCCAGAGAGCCTTCTAACCCCACAAGGATACGGCCATGGCTGCGGGGCATCAAAAGATCAGCCCAGCTCTCAAAACATTCATCCAGGTTTGCACAGCGTCGCCAAACAAAGGGACATGGGAGCGACAAGGGTGATATGGCAGCGGCAGGGGAGATAGGAGAGCGACAAGGAAGATATGAGAACGACAAGGGAGGCAGGGAAGCAAAACGGAAGCGACAAGGGAGACACAGGAACGACAGGGGAGATATAGGAGCGACAAGGGAGATCATCATCATTCCGGACATTCCCCGAAGTGTTTTCGTGATTATTATGACCCGCGGTGGTCGTCCCAGTCAACTAAAGGGGGTCGTCCACGTCGGGCAAGGATGTCGATGATATGGTCGTACTCGTTAAGTAAAAGTGTCGTCGCGGTATTGTTCTTTTCAGCCAAAGATGGTCGTCTACGTTTCAGCGGTGGTCGTCCTCATTATGTAACAGCTTTAAAATAGTAGTCGACCTCGTAAAATGTGCGGCCGCGGTGGTCGTCCTTGTCTGGGGCAAAGGTGTTGGCATGATATGGGCAAAAATCCGGGAGTGCGTTTTAATAGATCTCGGTGTTCTCTTGGCGGTGCTCTGCGTGTGTGTGGTCCGTTCTCCCGAGCACCCCCGCCTGCCTGCCAGAGGGTTTAGGGGAGTGGTCGTGATCACAGGCTTCCCCCGTCAACACAGCTGTAAGCAAGTGTGTAAACTAATCTTTCTTGCCTTGTAAGAAAAATACTAGATTAGGAAACTAATTCGTCCTTGGTGGTATAAAAATGAAATGTGTTAAATTAAGCGCTGTATGATCGCTTAAAAAAAATTAGAGAGGCAGTAAATATAAGGAAATGAATTAATGAATCTTTCTTCGCCTAAAAAAAAAAAAAATCAGATGTGGATATTAATCTACCTCTGACAGTACAAAAATCATCTGGGTGGAAATATGGAAATGTAAGCCTTTCGTAAAAAAAAAAAAAAAATCAGGTGTGTGAACCAAGCAGTGTTGCCTTCTTAAAAATCAAATGGGAAAACTGATCTGTCTTGACAGTAAAAAAAAATGTTAGTTGAAGTACCCCGTGATAGTTAAAATGAATAAATAAACACGTAAATAAATCAAACGCATAAAATTAGCATTCGTCGTAAAAAAATGATCACATGTGGAAGCTGATATCTTTAGGTGTCAAAAAATTATTTGCGTAAGTTAATTATTCTTAAGTTTAAAAAAATATATATATATATATATATGCCCAAATCATGCATTCTTTGGTTGTAAAAAATTATATGAATAAACTAATCACGTTTTGAATGAAGAAAAAAAAAACTTTCATACATCCTAGACTTGAATTTGGAAGAGTACTGCACTTTGGCAGGTACAAGCGACTCCAGGAAATATTGTCATGAAGTAAAAAAAAAAAGGCTTTAATTGTTTAAAGAAAATTATTTGGTTATTCTGTGTCAGTAGTTTTGCATACCTTAGTCCCAGTCTGTGTACTACAATATATGAATATTTGTATACGTAAAAAAAATATATAAAGATTTCTTCACCGTGTTTTAGAATCATCTGGACTTTCGGTTTACAGAAAGGGGTAGGCTATTTCTGAAAGACATTCCACTAACATTTAAAGTGCTTTATTGTATATATAAATACCAGCGTTTCTTCAGTCAGTTTTAAAAGAGCTAGTGTTTGGTGTAGTGGTGGTGTGGGTGAAGGTCAGGGGTTGGGTCTGGTATAGTACACTTGGAGGTGGTGGTCTGTGCTGCTCTGGTCTGCCTCAGGTCTTAAAGGCGAGTGTCATGAGGCAGGGGGCCCACCTCGCAGCTTCGGGGATTTTAAGTCTATCATCACGCTACATTTAACAATGCCGGCGAGAATTGGCTGTGATATCTTTGTGTGGGGGAGTTACTCTTGGGTTTTTATATCGTGAGGTATCGGGACAGCGAAGATAACTGATACATAATTGTGTTAGAGTACTAAAGTAGATTGAAGTATATTGTAAAATAAGTTGTACTGATATTGTAAATTAATTTGTACTGATATAAATGTAAAATATATTGTTCAACAGCCATGAGAATATATGATCTTAACTAGGAGTCTCCTTCTGATTTTTTGGGAAAAAATTACTATGAAAATGACCAGATAGTTTATAGGTTACTAGTATGAAAATGTTAATACATATGCATGTAGCCTTCTCAAGCAGCTTTGCATACTTTTTTTTTAAATTACTTTATTTTTCCATAGCCGGGTTAACGCAAAACGTGCATGAGTTGATAAGAGGGTATGGAGTGGCGGTGGAGAGTGAGGGCGCGGCAGAGCCCGACCGCGGCGGTGCTCGCTCAGGCCAGAGGGCCGTTGGATCACAGAATTGCCTCATTTGTCCCAGAAAACCTTAGCCAGGCCGCTTCCTCCTAGACCTGGGAGGGAAAGGGTGGCAGGAGGCATGTCCTGGTGAAGTGCCCTCCTGACAACACAATCACTATTAAAGTTGGAGATTTTGAAACATTTCTAACCAGTATCACTTTTTTGAAGAGACTAATTTATTTGCTATTTTTTAAACATAAGAATAAATTTGTCAGTGTTATGTTGTATCTAAAATTATATTTATAGAATTTTTAAAGTCATTTAGATAAACATTCTTTTATGTTTAAACTCCGAACCAGAAAAATATTGCAGCACAAATTATTTGTCACCATACAGATGTCACTCGTGGTGTGAGACATCACAATAAAACATTCTTTCGGGTAAAAATAGCGGTGCTTGTGTCCTCGTAATTCCTGGTGGCGGAAAGTGAGCTTAAACCTTCCGTACTGGCCTACTGAGACTGTCAAGGGAGCCATTCACCTCACTCAAGAGGACATTAGTAGCATATGCAACATGATTTAGTGAACGGGCTTGATCACGGAAGGGCAGCGAGGGCCCACCCAGGCGTCTGGGGGAGGGAGTAAGTGTAGTATCAAACTTTTATGGCCAGTTATGAGGCGGGAGGAAGTGAGCATGAAGGAAGGAGAGCGAATTGAGAGGTCACAGGAACAAGGGGTGCCAGAGGAGGGGATGTTGTTTTTGCTGTGGCCCCAGGTTTTCTGAACGTGAACGCGGTGGACTGCAAGCTAAAGATTCCCTTGTCTGGCAGTCTACCGTCCTTATGGGGTATGGAAATGTGGCTGAAGGACACTTTTTTATCCAGGTAGTGAAGCCACCTTATTATATCAGTGCCACCACGTGAAGGCGTCCCGCTGCAGCAGCCAGGGATGGGGGGAAGATCTGGGCGGCGATGCTGGTGTTGCGGATGAAAGGAAAAGTGGTCGCGCATGAAGTGGGAGTTTGTCATAATAATTCTGCCGATGGGGGGATGACTGTACGAGGTGATTAGAGCTGGCTGGGTAGTTTTGGGTGAGGTGTGGGCGCGTGTTATTGATGCCGCCTGCAAGAGGGAAGGGGCGAGACTCTCAGGTAGTCAGTAGGGCTCTCAACCCTTGCCAGAGAGGCGGCACTTGACGCTGAGGGTGTCACGATTAGGCACGAGGAGACGGAGGCTGTTTAGGCGCCCCGGTATTTTTTTCTCTTTATCCATTTATTTATTTATGGATTTTTTCAATTATTTTTGCAGTATTGGCTATTGTACATATTTTTTTTAACGATAAATGACTGTTACTTTGTATTATTTTGCAGGTATGAGCGATAGAGGTTTTTAAATCAAATTGATCTTGAAGTGCTGTTAGCGGTGGCACTGTAAAATGTTGGTCCAATTATTTGCAAGATATATAGCATGCTCTGACCATGAAAAATATTTGCCTGTAATTGACAAAAATGCTCATTCTTATCTCGGAAGACTCACCTATCAGCAGGGTAAAACTCAGCAATCTTTTAAATTGATCAGGTTGCTAAGTGGATAAATTCAGGTGTTCTTGATAAGGTGGATATACTCAGGTGCGAAAGTAAAGGTGTTCTTTAAATTATTTCCCTCAGAAGCTTGATACTTAACCCCTTCAATCCCAGGACTTTTTTTTGTCATATTATAATCCTTGCTGTCTCCATTTTTTTTTTTTTTAAATAGCGAAGTTGTCATAGTTTTACCATGTCCAGACGATTTTATTCAGCTCAGAGGAGGCTTTTCGAACTAGTGGGTTAGGCACAACCTTCCTTTACACCTTCACTACAAGAAGTCTGACGCTGAATAAAATCGTCCGGAGATAGCCAGCAAGAAGCCAATATTTTACGTCTCAGGTTTCCAGGCATTTTTAACTTCTCTTACTCACGCCTTCGCACAAACCAGTCTTCCCTCGTCTATCTTGGCCGTCATATAGATTTACTGAGCGTCCTAAACAATGCAGAGGATGATGATGATGATGATACCGCAAAAGCTCCTTGAAATAGTGGTTTTAAAAATGATGAACAGGTCTCTCTTTCTCTCCTCCCCCTTTGTAAATTTAAGGCGTCATCGTCTCCGCTCAAGCTCTTGTTCTTGCCCCCTTTCAGTCAGATGGTGTTTTGTTTTTGTTTTTTATTATTATTTCAGTATTTCTACCTTCAGGTGATATTACTTAGCTTCCTAGTTTTATTTATTTATTCATTTATTTATTTATTTAAACGGGAGGTTGTAGATATGGCCTTCATAATTCCCCTCAGTACTAAAGGTCTTTCTAAAATCACATCGTCTGGAGGCAGCAAGAATAAAACTTAACACTTCCACGGTCTGCAGGGGTCAAGGCTTTTTAGTAATACCTGTCGTTATGCTGTCTGTTGATAGCGAGTTCATCACGAGGTTGCATCTCTCACCCTATTTTTACCGCAAGAATTAATTATAGGCGCATAGCGAAATTCTCACTCGTTTGTATAATTGTTCCATTCGCTTGTTTTAAGGAATAATATCACTACCTGTTATTTACTTATTTATTTATTTATTTTGACAATTGGGGATCCATCACGGCACTTCATCAATCACCATACAGTGTTTTTATTTACACTGCAACATAATAATACCACTCACTGATTTCCTTTTGCTATTCAAATTATAGATTTTTTTTTCTTAAATGAAGACACTGTTTTATCTCATTCTTCATGTATCCTGTCTCACTACATTTTTATTTTTTCTTGAAGTATCATACCGGTATACTTAAAATCTATGTAATTTGGGAATATTTCATCCTGCATTAAAATCACGCCAATGTATTTTATTTTAACTTAGGCGAATGTGACCGCGTATTTTTTATTATTTTTTTTTTGGCAAGGTGTAACTGTTTCGTCACCACAGCTTACGGTACTTTGAAATCGGAAAACTTTTACATCATCTTATTCCTTTAGTTTACTGTAGCCCACTATATCGTCATCCGTCATATCAGTAACGCTCTACACAACACTTTTGACTGAGAGCACACACTACACTATTCCCTGATAACGTGGGCTGTATTTTGAGTAAGCATATTTCTTCTTGTGTATGTGAGGTTTATCAAGCTTAAGACCCTTCATTACGATGTCGCATTTTCTCTATATTCCGAAAAAGACAAGACCATTTTGTTCAGTTTAAGGAGATGCTGAAGGGAGAGGTTAAAAATTGTCAATGGACTGAGATCCAAGATTTAATTTTATTGCTGATACTAATAAACGATTTTGTTCAGAAAAATAAGGATATCCCAGAGTGAAAAGATTTTTTTTCCTTCACTACGATGTCTTTTTATCTGTTTGTCTACTATATCCATTTTTATCCGTCCTGGCTGCCACAAAATATTTTTATCGGAATTAGGAACGACCACTCACTCAGATGTAAAGTAACTTTCTCCCCTAAGTCTCTTCATTGTAACTGATGTTTAGTATTTTATTCTTGTTATTTCAGAGGCGATTTTATTCAACACTGATTTATTATTATTTTTTTTTTTTTTTTGCAATTTCCGGATGAATTTATTCGGATGTGGATAGACTTTCTGATTTGCAGGGTTATATATACTCTTCATTAACAGACATCCCTCCCAAAGCTGAGTAAAATTGGCTTGAGATGGCAGGAATAAAAATTTGCCCTGGACTCCATAAAATCGTCCGGCAGTGGCGAAAATAAAATAAATTATGGCGTCATTGCAGTGGTGAGTTGAAAGAATAAAGTCAGAGGGATGTCCTAATTTTGTTATTATTTTTGCTGCCTACAGGCGATTTTATTCAGCCATAGGATAGGCTTTTAGAGCTAGAGGGTTAGGTTTAAGTTTCCCTGATACCATCACTATATAAGGTGTTCACTATGATGAATAAAATCGTCTGGAGGAAGCAAAAATAAACCAATATCATACGTCACCAGTTTCATGGGGTTAACCTCGATTTTTCCAGTATATTCTTGGTGCAACCAGGCGATTTTATTCAGCTTAGTGAAGGTGTGAAGGAAGACAAACTTATATCTAACCCCTCCAGTTCGAAGTCTGCCCCAAGCTGTAACTAGCAAGATTGTAATAAAAAAATGTTCTGTTATTCAAGAGGGTTTTAACAGAATCCTCACGCCTCTGCCGACGGATGCCGCGGAATAATTTTACAAGCTTGGCCAGGGGAAGGAGATGTGATGGTGGAGAATATTTTGCCTTATAGACTCGTTCTCCACCTCACTTACCTTGCCGCTCTCACTCCCCGCTCCCTCGTTCGCTTCTGCCTCCACTCCTGGGATTTAATGCACGCACTGTCTTGTATCTTTTTGTAATTATCCCCTTCATATCTTGTATCGAGCGATCGGCTTCAAAATGGCGGGCGGCAAACTGGTTCTTCCCGCGCGCCTGGTGTTGCCGTGTCGCCCGATGTTCCCGACTCTGTTCTCTCAGTCGAATTTCCCTCCTTCCGCTTTTTCTCCCGTCCTCCTCTTGCGATGGAGACAAATATAGATCAGGATAGATCTAAATAGATGTTTAAGGAAGGGATTTTAGGTTGGGATAGCTGTAAAATAAAGGGGGAAATACCAGGTAGATGCCAGCGAGCAGAACGGGGATGGCGGAGGCGGTCGCGGCTAGGCATCAGCCATCCCGGCGACCATCCTGTAGGGAGGATACTTGGTGCTTGAGTTTTGACGCCAATGGCAGGTACGTGGAGAGGTATTAAGCATTTTTTCAATACCTATCAGCTAGATAAATTTATGGTGGTGGTCAGAGCGCACGGTAACAAGCTTGTAAAGGTGGGAAATTGTTTGGAAGACGTTCTTTGTCTCGGGGAGGCGTGGGAGCATCTTCCCTGGGAGATGTGCCGCTCTTAGTTTTCCCAGGTTTATGCAAGAAATTCGCACGGTAGCACCTCTGTGTTTAATTAGGGACTTGTATTAGTATTTGGTGAAGTCGGTAATTGGGTAATTTTATACACAACACTCGAAATTCATGAAAAAAAAGCGATGTTAAGTGGATAAAGCTCCTCGGGACGAATGAAATGGCGTCGGCCACGTCCGCTGCCATGTTGGAGGCGGTAGCGGGAGGTGCCTGGGGACCGCTGCCGCTCGCGCTCAATGGCGATCAATGTCTCGTCTCCATAATTGTTAATATTTTAATAGTTTTTGGTCGCCATGGCTTAGTTTGCGCGACTCTAACGCTTTTACCTGGTTTGGCATAAATTCCTGCCCTCGATGATTTTTCTTAGCTTCGCCGACCAGCAGTATATATTAGTAGATAGTGCGGTGTATTGTATTATGTAGCTGTGGCTGCGAAATATAAGGCTAAAAGTATTAACATTTTTTGTGGTCATAATAAGCACGGGACTCGAGTAATGGATCACCCACTGAATAAGACATAAAGTTTCATCTTCCCGTGCGCAGTTCGGGAATATCGATAATTTTTCTTTAAACCCAAAGCAAAATGATTATGGCAATAAATGAATGTTACGACCCGACTATCACCAGTCCGTATCGGGGCCTGCGCACCAAGCGGACGCCCATCCATCGCTGTGCCACTTAAATCTGTTGTTATCATCGCCGGCATGCTAACGTACAGCGACACTGGGATAAATAATTCGGGGGGCAGCTCTCTCCCAGGGGTTAGAGTGAGGCCAACCCATCATCAGGCCATGCAACACCCGCACCCACCACCCAGTTCCCTTAAAATATTCTTCACCTCGTTCCTCTCTGATCTGATGGTAGTGGCTGCTGCTTGCTTGCCGCTGCTTCTTTCACAGCTAAAATGATGAGAGAGAAGAGATTAAGGGGGGACGATGAGTGTAAGAGGAAGAAGAGTATTAGGGTGAAGGCAGAGTATATGGGAGGAAGGGAGAAGAAGAGTATATGGCAGTTTTGAGGAGAGTATGAGGAAGGTGAAGAGTTATATGAGGAAGAAGAGTATAAGTCAGGGTTAAAAGAGTATGAGGACTGATTTTTATAGGATGTGGTATAAGGGCGTGAAAGCGAGGTTGTATAGGAGTGTAAGCGCAATTGTGTAAAATTTGGTATTTGTGTACGAAGTCAAAATTGTATCCGTGGCCCCAGGTTGGGTGTATGGGCAATATGGGAACGATGTATAAGGCATCTGGTATAAGGGCTTCGGTGTGAGGTCTGTTTTGGTTGGAGTGTATGCGCTGCTGTGTTTGTATACGACGCTGTGTTAAGTTGGAGAGTGGGGACAACAGTGTATGGGTGAAATGGGGGCGATATACAAGCTATGTTAGTGGGGTTTGGGTGTGAGGATACTGTGTTCGTGTTGCGCTGCTGTGTCGTGTCGTCCGGTGCTGGAATGGTGTATGAAGTATTTATTGTTGAAATGGGAGCGTGATATGTAGTATGAGAAGGAGTATGAAGGCAAAAATATATTTACGGATGTATGGGTGAAATATGAGCGTTGTATATATAGGTTATTGTGTAAGGACGTTGGTGTTAGAGCGCCGTGCAGTAGATGGAGTGTAAGCGCTGTGTAGAGCCATGGCCGCCTCTACCCCCATGTTGTGCGAGTTGGAGAGTGAGAGCCGCAATGTATGGGTGGAGTGGGCGCGATGAATATAGGCTGTGTTATAAGGGCTGTGTTGGGATACTGTGTTAGGAGTGTAAACTGTGTTAATCTCGGTCCAGTAAGTTGGATTTTAAGGGCAAAAATTATGTAGGTTTAAGTTCGAGATTAGATGTAAGAGTAAAGCGATGTGAGCGTGTGTTGTAGTATGCGAGGTTGGGTTAGAAGACAGATCTTGTATTTTTGTCAACATAGGAGCCTCTCTAGCATCTAATTTTTATATATATTTGATTACTACTCGTCAATATTCCCCCCTATGTTTTGTTATGCTTTTTATAATACCATACTACACCTCAGTATTCCCATATATTGAATTTGTGTTAAGTTATCGATACGGTTTTCATATATTAAAGGAAAATTAGAGTGCCGTGTACAGAAAATAAATTGGTCACGAAGAGATACTGGGAAACATTACAAAGAGCAAGTCCTAAGTGTTAATGTGAGCAGCAGTGTGAGTGCAAAATTATTTCAGTTGAAGTACATGGTTAGAGGTGATGGTTTTGTGTGTGTGTGTGTGTGTGTGTGTGTGTGTGTAAACCATTAGAAGTGCTTACGTATGAGGGAAGGCACATGCACGAGGACTGATATATATGGGCATA
>JAGKTI010010267.1:0-25180 GCA_018397915.1 Birgus latro
GAATCTTCTAATGCACTGAATTATAAATGTTAATAAATCCGATCTATCTATCTCTTCACCAAAACAAATAAATAAATAAATACATAAATATATTCTCCCTCTCCTCGCAAATCTTTACCGGCCGGATTCCCACTGGAGCGCCTTAACCTACTAGATCACCAAGTTTAATTCTGTCACATGGCTACTTTGAAAGCATAGTAACCTGTTTGCTGGACTAAAGGAAACCATTTGTCCTGTCACACTATGCAGCACCACATCGAGCAGGAGGACGATGAGCGCCTCCACTTACCAGGGCATTTATGTTGCAATGCTATGTTGATTTGACTCTGCTTTTACCCAACAACATATCGCTAATCAGTAACCCACCGTGAGTTTTTATCAGTGTTGTTTTATCGGCTAAAAGTATCTAACGTTACAGGACTACGAGTACTTCCAAGAAACTCATACTTGACATAATGGTTCAACATCAGAGTTTCTGTTTATTCGCCAAGAAACATTTCGAACATCTTGCCCTGCAGATTTTTTTAGATGCTCCTGATTTCCGTCTACCCCAGAGAACGATGTTTTTCTTTAGCTATCTATCAGTTAATCTGTCTGTCTATCTATCTATCTACAGCAAGATGCCTTAATCTTGAAAGGGTTGCCACAAACAAATCTCTTCCATATCACTCTGTTCTCTGCCATCTGGAAGCCTTCTCTCCAACTCTCTTCCCCTTTTCTCATATACCTCTTCATCCCATCCCACCATTCATATTCAGCCTCCCCCCCTCCTCCCTAATCCATTCAACCTGAGGACGCCTTTTATGTCTTATTCTGGCTAATGGGAACAAGGTATAATACAGATCAGGCAACATCTCTTTTGACTGAGGGCTTTTTGAAGATCAGTGCCAAGGCCTTCCAGTTCAAAATTTCTACCTAAAGTTAAGTAAACTCGCCAGATTATATGAATAAATTAACATGACATTAGACATGAGGTAGCATGGTGGTGGGATGAGGGTGTAGAAGCCCCAGTTATGGAGAAGAGAAGCTTTTCCGGGAATGGAAAAGGGATGGTAACAAAGAGAAATATTTGGCTGCAAAGTGTAGGGCTAGAAAGGCGGTATACAGGGCAAAATCCTGAGTTTCACAGACTTTAACTGGATAACCTAAATAGCGTTAACAGCAAGAATATGGTATCTAAGGTGCCAAATCAGATGAAGTGGGAAAACAGGGATATCACAGGTGAGCAGTAAGTGAAAAATGATGAAGGAAAGGTACTGGTGAACCGTGTGGATATTAAAGACGCCTGGAGAGAGTATTATAACCAGTTGCTGAATGAAGAGTTTGACTGGAACAGGGTAGTTTTGGTGCCAGCAGATCCAGTGTTTGGTCCTTGGCCTTTGATTGACACTGCTACTGTGAGCAGGGCAATAGGCAGGATGCAGTTGGAAAAGGCAGCAGGTGTGTCTGGGTTGGCTGCTGAAATGCTGAAGGCCTCAGGAGACATAGGAGCAGGTTTTGTTACTGACTGGATAAATATGATTATTTTTGTGAGTCCTTCCAGATGACTAGCTGAAAAATGTCATCGTAAATGTGCACAAGAGGAAGGGGGATACCGTGGAAAGAGCAAATTATAGAGACAAAACTTCAGGACCAGATAATGAAGATAATGGAGAAAGTCCTAGACGGTATGATTAGGGAAAGATAGAATAATGATGAGATGCAGTTTGAGTTTATGCCAGGCAAAGGGGACAATTGATGCCATATTTATTGTTTGACAGCTTCAGCAAAATTACACAGGAAAGAAGAGGGTGCTGTATTTTGTTTTTGTTGAGTTGGAGAAGGCCTTTGACACAGTCCCTAGGAAGGTGAAGTGGGCAATGAGAAAGCTTGAGACTGAGAAGTGGCTGGTTAGAGTGGTTATGGCCATGTATGTGGGTGCTTACACCCTAGTGAGAATGAATGGAGATTTGAGTGATGAGTTTTCAATGAATATTGGTGTGCATCAGGGGTCAGTCTTGAGGTCTTAATGCCCCCTCACGTGACTTCAGGAATGGACTCCCGTGGGAGATGTTGTAGGCTGATGACTTGGTGCTGACTGCAGAGACCGAAAGGGAGGCGGAGGAAAGATTTAGGAAGTGGAGAGATGGTATGGGGCACAAGTGTTTGCGTAAATGGGGATTTAAAAAGAAAAGTAATGGAATCTAGGGCTGTGCCGGTACTATCTAAGAAGAAGGAGAGTGGTCATGTGCAGTTTGCCACAAGAGCGTGGGAAGTAACTCCATCTTGTGCAGTAACTGTGATAAGTGGGTGCATAAGAGACGTACTGTTATTAGCTGAACTGAGAGATAATGTTGATAATCGTTTGTGCGGTGTGTCGGGGAATGCATGTGCAGATTGTTAAAGTGGAAGAACTGAGCTTGCTGGCGAGTCTCTTGAGTGTGTAGAAGCGTTTTGTTATCTGGGGAACATAAGCTGAAGGTGGGGCTGTGGCTAGGGCAGGGAGGGGTTGGAAGAAATTCAGGGAGCTGTTGCCGCCGTCAGAACGAAACAAACCAAATATGTTAGTTCACAGTCGATGAGTTTTCGCTTATTTTAATGATATACGCCAGCTCACTCTCCCCACCTACCCCTTCATTACCTCGCTATTAACTTTACGGCAGTCAAAACAGAGAGAGAGAAAGAGAGAGAGAGACTATGACACTCAACTCACGGCCTATGTATGCGTTCTCGCCAGCGTTGTTTATAGAGGCAAGGTCGCTATCCCAGTTGGTGTGGCAGTGGGAGGCGGCCGCGTCCCAGCTAGACGTTTCATCGGAGAAGAAGTAGCAGCTATCCTCGTAGAAATACCAGCCATCAGGACACTTGGCTAGGGGGAAAGAGAGGGGAAATAGAACAGCCCCTTGGAAACTGTAGGGAAATTGATTAACACCCTTGGAAATTGATTAACAGTCTTGGAAATTAAAGGGATATTGATTGACGCCCTTGGAAATTGTAGGGAAATTGATTAACATCCTTGGAAATTGTTGGATATTGATTAACACCCTTGCAAATTGTAGGGAAATTGATTAACATCATTGGAAATTGATTAACACTCTTGGAAATTAAAGGGATATTGATGGACGCCCTTGGAAATTGTAGGGAAATGGATTAGCACCCTTGAATATTGTAGGGAAATTGATGAACACCCATGGAAATTGAAAGGAAACTGATTAACACCTTTGAAAATTGATTAACTCCTTTGGTAATTGTAGGGAAATTGATTAACCTCCTTGGAAATGGTAGAAAAATTGATTAACACCCTTGGGAATCGATTAACACTCTTGGAAATTAAAGGGAAATCAATTAACACCCTTGGCAATTGTAGGGAAATTAATTAACACCCTTGGAAATTGTAGGGAAATGGATTAACACCCTTGTAAATTGTATGGAAATAGGCTAAGAACTTGGACATTACATTATTTTTTTCCTTCATCAAGCTAAAACGACATACGGGGAAGCACATAATTACCAGGACTGCTGTGTGGTATTTAGCATGTATCATCTAATCTGTCTGTTACATGTTGTTTATGTCCAGTTAATATTGCATAGTTTCCACCATGGGCAAGCAAATAGATACTGAGGCTAGATGTGCAGAATAAATCGCTCAGGAAGACGTGTTACAGCCACTGAGAAAACATCCCTGAAAACCACTTGAAAGCACATGAAACCACCCCCGAAAACCACTTGAGAACACTTGAAACCACTTAGAAAACACCCCCGAAAACCACTTGAAAACACCCCTGAAAACCATTTGAAAACACATGAAACCACTTAGAAAACACCCCTGAAAACCACTTAGAACCCCCCAAAACCACTTGAAACCACTTAGAAAACACTCCTGAAAACCACTTGAAAACACCTGAAAACCACTTAGAAAACCACTTAGAAACACATGAAACCACTTAGAAAACACCCCTGAAAACCACTTAGAAAACCCGTGAAAACCACTTAGAAAACACCCCTGAAAACCACTTAGAAAACACCCCTGAAAACCACTTAGAAAACACCCCTGAAAACCACTTAGAAAACAACCCTGAAAACCACTTGAAAACCACTTAGAAAACCCCTGAAAACCACTTGAAACCAACCCTGAAAACCACTTGAAAACAACCCTGAAAACCACTTGAAAACAACCCTGAAAACAACTTGAAAATCACTTAGAAAACATCCCTGAAAACCACTTGAAAACACCTGAAAACCACTTAGAAAACAACCCCGTATTCGGTGATCCAATATGCTTAGTCTTATTTGCAAACGGTTTTAAATACTGACACAGAAGGAGTTAGAAGCAGCCTACACTATCCTCCTTTTACTCTAACTTGGCTCAGATTTTCGTCCTTTTGTTGCTTATTTCACGTCGCTCAAGAAATAGACAATACAGTACTAAGGCTCTACATTTTTTTCCACAGTACTTCCGCGTGACTAGCACCATATTCGAGGGTTTATCGTTTAAAACTCTGCATTGAAGGTGGAGAGATGGCAATTTTAGGCCAAGTTAGAGTAAACAGAGTATAGCTGATTCAGGCGACTTTCTGTGTATAATCCCGAGACAGGAATATATAAAGAATGCAACTGAATTACTGGGATTAGCATCTTAGATCCAGTGGACTTGACTTGGCCCAGGATTTCATATTTCACGTAGATTGGTGGTGAGAAAAATACATCAGTTCGGTTCTATGATCATTAAAAAGCACTTCTTCGTGACACGCATCATATGTTAGTGTTGCTAGAGCTTAGAGTTCAAAGCAGAGATGGTAATTTTAGTCCAAGATACAGTAAAATCAATATAGTAAAACTGTGATGTCTATTTAAGGTTATTATTCTTATTTACTTTCTCCAGTCCTGTTTATGTACCTCAGAAATGCCCTGAGGTGGAGGAGTAAGATTTAACTTCAATAACATCTCTACTGCTATGGCAATCTTCCAATCTGCATCTCTTTCCTCCTCTTTTTCCTTTTCTTTCTGTCTTCAGGAGACTTTATGTACAGGAGGAGAGGTGTTCAGAAATAAGTTTCATTTATCCCATACCTCCTCGGGTGCTTCTCCTCGCTGCATCTTATTTCTTGGTAGTAGCGAAAATCAGTAAAACATGTCACTAAAGCAGTTGTTTTGTGTGTGTGTGGGTGTATGTGTGTTTATTCAACCTCCCTTACGCTTGGTGTTGGGAAATATTACAGTTAACTCCCTCCTATAGCAAAACTCTTCCCTTTGCTTACAATCCAATGGTGGCTGCAAGAATAAACAAAGTAGTAACTGTCCCTAAAGAACGAGTACTCTTCATGACACCTGGCTGAGGATGACAGGTGAGATTTATACCTATCAAGTGCACGGGGAATACTAGCACAGAAGCCCTCACACTCTCAGCAGGATTTACCATTCGATCTTACCTGGAATTGGAAACTAGAATTGTCCTAGTTGGGATCACTAGCAATCTTAAGCCCTCATGACTATGCTGATTTTAAGATCCTGGATTAGCTGCTTCAAAAACTGGGGTTATATTGAGCATGACAGAGTTAAGGGCGGCAGGACAATCGCTGTCACTGTGTCACAACTCACTTTTAGTCGGATAAAATGATCTTGCGTTACTATCTCTCTCATCTACTGCCAGACGCCTTAATCCCGTACGGGGTGGCCACAAACAAATAGCCTCCATGTCCCTCCTGTCCCCCGCTATTTCACTGCCTTGCTCCCAGCTCACACCCCTCTCCCTCATATACCTCTCCACTCCATCCCTCTATCTCATCCTTGGCCTCCCCCTCTATCTTCTCCGGTAAAACACAAGATTTGTCAACATAAGATCAAGACAGATAACTGGTGTTTAGTCCAGTCCCAATAATATACGATAATGGAGCGTAACCTCTTGAACACCAGGCTTTCTTATACATTATCCTTATTGCCAACACTTTCGTTCACTCAGTTTAGGATGAATTTCGAAGTGATAGGGTAAAACACAGCCTTCATTACACCCTTCACTTCACGAGGACTCTCCTAGGCTTAACACTCTTCATTACACCCTTCACTACACGAGGACTCTCCTAGGCTTAACACAACAGTCTCGCAAGTTAAAGACATCACAAACATCAAGAATTAACAGTTTCCACCGTAACTACAGCCGGTCTCCAAAACAGTTAAGTACCGTGTTCATTTTGGCTTGGCTGCTCGTTTTACTCTCTCCTACATCCCAAAGACGCCTTTATTTGATATTCTTACTAACACCGAGCTATTCTGCAGTATTTAGGCCAAGGCTGGGATACCGCACTCCAATATATATATAACCCTTGGACGAGCGAATATTTCTCTGTATCCAGTAATATCGGCGCCAACCACAGTATGATACATGAAGTCATCACCCAACGTTTATGGATCAAATATCACTTACCAATATGAAAGTAACATTTTGAGGTCCTATCTTCTGTCTTCGTGTCAAGAGAAAGTATTTTTTTTTTTACTTAATCAACCACAGCAAATGAAAATAAATACATTACTTAGAAACTCGCAATGGAAAGCCTAAGTCACCTGCATGATGTCATAGGAGACATTCAGAACAATGAGATGGCTTGTGCAAGAGAGCCATTAATCCTTTCGGCAACACAGCACACCAGTCTGCAACACTGGACACTCCCGCTTCACTTCTGACTTACATGTATTGCAATTTAACTACCAAAAGGAAAAAGAAAGTGGTCATTATTTTTTTTTAATACTTGGGTGCCAGACGCTGCTTTTGGACAACTTTGGTATATTGTAATGACGGATTTGAGTAATGATGGAGTTTTAGTTTCAGTGAATGATTGATTTATAATGATATATACCTGCTGGTGAACAAACAATTTCAAATATTCATCTCCGTAATTCATTTGTCAAGAGTTAATGGCCATCCTAGTTCCGTTGGTGGTATTATATAATCGACTACATGAAGCGATTAACAATTATTCCACCTAACAGGCCATTTGAGGTCCAATCTTTACATTGATAATGACCCTTAATTACAAAGAGTCTCCCTAAAGCTGAGTATAATCAACTGGCAGCAATTTTAATGAACTAAGACATCACTGAACTGAAAGTGTTAATGGAGATAGTTTCCAGTCCCTTCACTACAAAATATCTCTCTTCTAAACTAAATCAATCATCCCAAAATGGCCTGAATGAAATGAAGGACACGCTACTGTACTGAAGGGCTGGAAGCGTGGAGTAGTAACTTACCCTGTGGCGCAATGGGAGGCTGTGGACCCACGTAGTTTGGACCTGTGGGGAGAAGACAAATATTAGTCAACGTCACTATTACCATTGTCACAGCAATAGTCATCGCCATTATCAATTTCCCACTAATCAATGGACCCTGAGGATCCATTAATGGGGGAAAAGAAAGCAGTCTCAGTACCAGAACTATCAACGAAATGCCAAGTTAAACGGGCCATTTATTCATTAACGTCGCCTTCCAAACAAAATCATGGATCCAGCTCAGTGATTCACAGGACCAGTGCAAAGTAGTCTGGGGTCCCGGAGAAATAAAGAAAAGATTACCTTCTTTCTGTTATCGTAAAAGTAACATAGCAGGTACATAAAACATCCTAAGTCTTCACCTTTTATCCTAACTCCCTTTTATCATGTGTTTCATCATCATTATCCCCAAACTCATCTCACTGGAAAATGTGGAGAGAGGTAGAATCCACGTGAAAAAAAAATGAGAGCTATGAAACGTCTGCCCAGTGAAATGAGCCACACACACTCATTCACATAAAACTGAAGCCTTAAGGAACCTGGCTGCAGCTCACAGACATAACCATCTTTATATATTTTCACAAACGTCATGAACAACTACGCACATAAAATCAAAATGATGGTAAACGCACGTACAGTACAAATCATGGTAACAGCTTCGTACAATCGTGACCCCTTCACTGTACCCTGAGACTCTCCTTGCTTGTCGTTTCTCTGTCATCTAATTCATTCTTAACTGTAGGAAATTCAATTAAGCTTCACATGCAAACAGAGACAGTCGTGTGTTAGTCTAAAATCTGCCTTGCCCCTCACTTCCCGCCCCTGTTCATCACTCTGGTAGCAGCAGGTGAGGAAACAGCATCAGCCTGTGTCAGTCCACAAATGGGCCATAGCGTCTCCAAACCATCCCTCTCCTGGCTACAATAATGAACAAACTATACTGTCCCACTTTGTAGTAAAATGAAAATTACTTAAAAAGTCAAACACAAAATAATTATGTCACCACATCTACTAAGCCATCCCCTCCACACACAAAAAAGTTCCACCAGTGTGTGTGTGTGTGTGTGTGATATTCATAAATAAATCCAAGTTTATCACCGACTACCCACCTTTTTTCTCACAGACGAAGGCACGACGGTCGTTGCACTGGATGTCATTCCACTTGCCTGTGCCCGTGTACATCTCTGAGGACAGAAGGAAGGAACACATTATCAACCACTACGACAGTCAGGCAAATATTGTTTTTACATCACTATTTAAACACTTGCTCATGCCTCAGAGATGGAGTGATGTACAGTCCAGGAATAGAAAACGGGAACGCACAAAACAGAGGAAACAGCAAACAGCATGTCCTGCACAATGGGCCACACAATCAGTTACACATCATTCAAGCCATCAAAATCTAGATTACACTTCACAAGCAAGTAATTCGCGCAATTTTTAGTGTAATTTTCACTCTATAGCCCTTGTGAGGACCAGGACAAGGCGCATGCATTTTCGAGCGGGGAAAAAAAAACGCTTAGAGAACAGCACTGCCTAGCAAAAGGAAGCTTCCCGTTACAGCAAACATTTTTCAGGGTAACTGCAATATTGTTATGGATTCTTTTCAGGGCTACCTATGGCATTATTTGTTAAATCTCTAGGCTTCAGAGTCTCTTCCTGTGGAGTGGAGCTGCTGTGGTTGCTTCTTTTAAAAATGATTCACATAGTGTAGTGGAAAAGAGGCAGGCACTCCATCCACCAATAAGGCAATACTGAGGTGCTAATGCGTTGTCATGTGCTTTTCAATACTTACTTCATCCCTTTTTATCCCTTATCCATTTCCTAAACGTCCTTAGTTTCCAGAGCTCATTTCCTCACAAACTCGTATATCAATCACGTCAATTATCTTGGCCTACCTTCATAATGGCAAAGCATATCCCCGTTTCTGTAGTAATAATTCAGCCCTGAAGATGGTGTGCATTACTTCGAGCAGAATATCCGGTATGTTATTATCTGGTCACTTCCACAGTTTTGTTTGCATCACAATGACAAGAATCTCCAGCATGGTAAGCTTTAGTGGGGGTTATGAATCTCATGCAGGCTTCCTTGTCAGGCTCATGTTAATGGGCTCGTACACTGGGCAACATCACCACCAGATGTGACTGTGGCAGTGGAAGCAAACTGATTTCATTGGTCAGCGTCATCACAAGAAAACAGTGTGGGTTGTTGTTGTTGAGGAAGCGTGGTCTGTCTGGCTGAGCAGACTCATCAGCTGCAGGCAAGCAACCACTCCTGCCGTCCTGTGCATGGAACCATTGCTTCCTTGCTGCAGATGCCTCGCCACAGCGAAGCACAGGGGATACTGTGGAGGTTTGGTTCCCGGACAGACGCAGCTATTGCTCTCTCCACGCACTTTACAGAAGCACCACAGTAGACTCCACAAGACCCTGTTATCTGCTTACGTGGTTACCACCCAGCGCTGTAAGTGGTTCCTTGGGTTACAGGAAAGCAGCAGGATTGACACTCACTGTAGCGCCACCTTATGTGGAAAGAAGAGATGAAAAGCGACTGGATGAATGTGAGTAGTCAGAGAGGAGGCAAATGCAGAAAGCGAATGACAAATGTGATGGAAGAAGTAGACAATACTGCATGGAATGGTTGATGGTCGCCAGCACCTACCACCATGGAAGCAGCTATGAATGTGATTAATACAACACCATTAGGTAATGGTACACATGGATGTGCATTCACAGTATCGGATAATCTCTTATAAGAACACTAAAGAGCACAAACCTCCTCCAAGATTTCAAAGTCCATGGTCGCACTTTATCAATCACATTTTATCAGTGTTGCGATTTTACAGTACTGTTTTTCGTGACCTAGTTCTTTGACCTTTTCAGCCAAAATCTAATCGCTTATACCCCTTACGGTCGTCAATTCTTTCTCCAAATATTATGGAGTTCCATCCAGTAGCGTTTCCACAATGTTGTTAACAGACAGACAGACACATAACACTCTAAGCGAAAGTTATCATGACAGTATACAAGGGCACACATTAACTACCTCAGTACAAGAGATTATTTCTAGGTTTAATTAAAATATCTCGAGGCATCACGAATATTCTAACATGGATAGTATCATAGTGAAGGGATAAGGGATACTGTCTCTAACCGCTTCAGCAACAGGCATTGTGTAAACTTTTTTGAGAAAGAAAAAAAAAAGAGGTTTTCATGCTAAAAATGATGTAGGAGGACTGCACAATGTATCTTTTTAGCGTTTATTTTTATTATTATTATTTATTATTATTATTAATGTTGTTGCTGTTGTTGTTGTTGAATGCCGTGAAGAGTATGTATGAGGGTGCTATGGCTGCAGTGCGTGTGGATAACGAACTGAGTGAATTCTCCTATCTGAACGTTGGATTGAAACAAGGCTGTGTCATGTCTCCATGGTTGTTCAATCTCTATATGGATGGGGTTATAAAAGAGATACAATGTCGGGCAGTGGATGTTGGAGCGGCTCTAGTGAGAGAGGGCAGTGTTTGGAAACTCCCTGTACTGTTGTTTCCAGATGATACTGTGTTGTTGAGTGAAGGCGAAAAGGAACTGCAAGGCTTGGTGGATGAGTTTGGGAGAGTGTGTAAGAAATGGAATCTAAAGGTGAATGTAGGGAAGAGTAAAGTGATGGTCTTCGAGAGAAGTGAAGTCACTGAATGTACAGTGAGGTTGGATGATAAGGGAAATGGAAAATGTGAGTGCGTTTAAGTACTTGGGTAGTGTGATGAGTAAGAATGGATGTACAACAAGGAAGAAAGGTTGCTGGTTCTTTGAAAGCAGTGATAAGAAATAGGGAAGTGAGAATGGAAGTAAAAACATCGTTGCATGACAGTTTTGTGATACCAACTCTAACGTATGGAAGTAAAGCTTGGACCTTGTTGGAGAGACATAAGTCAAGAGTGATAGCAGTGGATGTGAGGTATATGAGAGAAGAATGTGGAGTTGCATGAAGAGACAGACTGACGAATGAGGACGTGAAGGGGCATTGTGGTGTGGATGTGGATGTGACAGAAAGTGTTAGGAGAAAGCATTAAGGTGGTTTGGCTATTTGGAGAGGATGGAGAGTGACCGACTAACGAGGAGAGTGTATGTGAGTGAGGTGGAGGGGGGGGAGAGGGAGCAGGAGGCCAAGGATGAGATGGAGGGATGGAGTGGAGAGGTATATGAGTGAGAGAAAGAGTGGTGTGAGCTGGAAGCAGGGCAGTGAATTGGCGAGGGACAAGGCAACATGTAGGCGATTTGTTTGTGGCCACCCCTTATGGGATTAAGGCGTCTGGCAACAGACAGACAGACAAGATGGTTGTGACGATGTCCAGCTCTATGCAGACCAAGCTCTGTCAGTGACTGGAAGTGTTTCGACACTAGAAGTCATTTTTGTATGGAGGTATTCCAGAGCAACATTCCAATCAAGAATCATGGCCCTGGCTTAATAATCTTTGGAGACTTAGCATTCTGCATATGCAAGGTCATAATTTTAGTGCTTTTCACATTTTCTGCACCTGATGACCTTTGACCCCTGACCTGGTGGATATAGGTCATCCACGTACAGTACGAAGTACACTTGTATTACTAATTAACATCTATAAGCATGCAAAGTTTCATTCCATTCCATCCACCCACTGTGGAGTTAGGGAACTTGAAATTCGTGGAATGGCCCACCAGAGGTGCTATGTTTAGGTGGCGATGCCAGTGACTGGAAGTGAGTTTCAACACTAAATGTCATTTTTGTATGAAGGAACTCCAGTGCAATATTCCTCCCAAGAATCATGACCCTTGCTTAATTATCTTTGGAGCCTTTGCATTTCGTGCGAGCATAGTTGTAATTTTAGCTATTTTCACCATTTCGCATATGATGACCTTTGACCCCTGACCTGGCCCATGTAGCACAATGGTGTACAATAGAAAGCTGTAGTACTAGTCAGTGTCTATAAGTATGCAAAGTATCATTCAATTCCATCTAGCTGCTGGGGAAGTAGCGGGGCATTTTTGAAAACCGCTATTGGTTGTCAGGGATGCTGAGGCCAATCTTCATAGGGTTGCCACTCAAAAACTAAAGGAGAGAGAGGAAACGGATGGCACACTTCTGACAGGGAATGACCTCAAGATTACGCCTACGGAAGTCAGAGCTTTCTACGTCCATTAGTAATGCTTCTGCAGCTCAAAATGTGAAAAGTACGAAAAAAGCAGTTTCTCGGCCGTTGCTAGACAATGAACAGTTGCCTAGCAAATAAAACCTTGCAGATTCAACTAGGTCCTAAGCTGGTCATTATGTCCAAGTTTGGTCGGAATCGGCTAATTCTGAAGAGTAGTAGTGCCTGCCACAATTAAACAAGAATACAAGGAAGGAAGAATCAGAGAAAACGCAACTAACAATAACGGCTGCATGGAGCTGGCCAGTTGATTATCATCGTTATTATTATTATTACTACAATAATAATAATAATAACAATTAATATTATTATTATTATCATTATTATTATTATGATGATCCAACACCGCCAAAACATTTTCTTCAGGTTATGGGTCATCTCGTACTGAAGCACGAAACATTCCATTATATTCAAACAAATGGCTTATTATTTCCCTTCACGCCTCCACCAGACGAATACATTGGTCTGTTAAGAGATTTCTAGTACACAAGTGGTTAAATCTCCAATATTATTTTAATCAGTTATTTCTGCCTGGATGTTGCTACTCCCCTCCCCGCCCTAGGGTGGAAAAGGAGGTCCGAATGATGATGATGATGATGATTTCTGGCATCTAACTACAGTATTTTATGCAACTTGTGGGAGGGATGATTATACCAGATGTTAATTGAGATCTCAAGTTAAATTTAAGATGCCAAGCTATATGTCAAAGCACAAGTCACGTTATGTGTAGGATATCGTTTTACTGTATATGTTGGATGTCAAATTATATGTTGTATTTGCAATGATAAAATATACACAGGATGTAAGGGTAATGGCCAGGTTATATGTACTTGTAATTATTTAAGCTGTGAAGTTCTATATATATACAGTGTACATTATATTCCAAGACTGTGCTATGCGAGGCTTGATATAAGATTTGTGCCCTTCTTCATAGCAATGGTCTTAACTCTGATACAGACAGACACCTTATTTTAGGCTAAGGGGCCTTTAGAATGGAGGGGTTACTATGCACTCACTAATCCTTCACTATTGCTAATCCTTCCTTTGTGTAAAAATAAAATCATTCGATGGTGTCCTAAATGACCACTTGGGGGTTTGGGTGACAAAGTTGAAAATATCGACACTGACAATGTTGGCGGTATCAGCCTAAATTGCGTTCAAAATGGATAAATGTTGAGTTCAAATAGATCTGACATAATATTAAGTGTATGCTATGCTTTGATCTAGCCGCAGATAAGGAAAATAATACACACTTTTTCAAACGCCATGGAAAGATAGTCTTCATTACTTTCATTATTTACGGTAAAAACGAAGCAACTGGTCAACTCTGGAACTGTCTTCCTCTGTCTGTATTCCCTACTTCCTATGATCTCCAGTCTTTCAAACGCAGTGTGTCCAGGCATCTCGAAATGAACGGATCTTGAATTTGGCTCTCTTTTGTATTGTTTTTGCTTTTTCTTGGAGGAAGCAGTATGCAGGCCTGTGGCCTTTGGTTCCTTCTTCCTTGCATAAAAAAAAAGAAAAAAGAAAAAAAAAGTGGGGTGTCAAGTAACCTATGGGATGTCAAATAACCTATGGATGTCAAGTGGGGTGTCAAGCAACCTATGGATGCCAAGTGGGGTGTCAAGCAACCTATGGGATCCCAAGTGGGGTGTCAAGCAACCTATGGGATGCCAAGTAACCTATGGATGTCAAGTAACCTATGGATGCGGGGTGTCAAGCAACCTATGGGATGCCAAGTGAGGTGTCAAGTAACCTATGGGATGCCAAGTAACCTATGGATGTCAAGTGGGGTGTCAAGTAACCTATGGATGCCATGTAGGTTGTCAAGTAACCTATGGATGTCAAGTGGGGTGTCAAGCAACCTATGGGATGCCAAGTGGGGTGTCAAGTAACCTATGGATGTCAAGTGGGGTGTCAAGTAACCTATGGGATGTCAAGTGGGATGTCAAGTGGGATGTCAAGTGGGATGCCAAGTGATGTATGGGATGCGAAGTTATGCATGAGATGTCAAACAGGATGTGGAAAGCGAAGTTGGTGCAGCTTTCACTGTGACTCTCAGCATACGAGCCTGATCCTGCGTCATGATGTTATCTACGGGATTTGAGGTGAAATTTAAGGGCTGGAAACTGGAGGTGAATTTAAGCTGTGAAGTGGAACATAAACTAAACATGGCCTAAGAACAGACCAACTTTACCTTCCTACCAGGGCACTTGTTTACAAAAAGACGACCCTCACGCACTGATATTATACGAGCGTCCCTTCATTCACTCCCAATTTCCCGAAAAGGAGGATGGTATACCGTAGTAGAAGTACAATTCCAGTCTGCAGTCCACTGGGTTCACATTCAGACGAGCCTAGCGATACAACGTCACCACCACCACCACCAAAACAAGAACAACAAGAATGAGGACAAGTTTATTCAGCTTAGAAGACACTTTTTGAATTAGATGAGTCAGACAGGACCTTGGTTAACCCTTCACCACTAGAGATTACCTTTAAGTTGAAGAGAATCAGCTGCTGGGGGCCTGAATAAGTGTCATCGAATTAAAAGAGTCAATTCAGTTTGTTGACTCAATATTAGTTTTCAGTTTACTCCCAGTCAGTTTTATTCAATGTAGGAAAGCTCCCTGGCAGTGAAGGATATAATGAAGTCTAAACCCCTCGTGTGAAAATCCCTTCTGGAATGAATAAAATCTTACAGAGACGGAAAGAATGAAACTGGGAAGACACAGAAGCGAAGGGATTCAACTGGACTGTGGTTTTGCCCTTGCTAATCCTTGTGTTATTAAGTACCCTGAGTTAAATAGACCCTGAGTAAAATAAAGACCCTTCCAGAGTTAATCAAAGACACTGTGTTAAATTAAGACCCTTCCTGAGTTAAATTAAGAGCCTTCCTGAGTTGAATAAAGACCCTGAGTTGAATAAAGACCCTTCCTCAGTTAAATACCCTTCCTGAGTTAAATAAACATCTTGTGCTTGCCGAATAAAAATAAAAATAAATAATAAAATAAAATAAAATAAAAAGGCAGACTGAGGTGGTGAAAACAGAATGTGAACCAGAATCCCAGCAGTGAAAAAAATTGGAAAGAGTGATGCGAAATATTAATACACCTGGCCGGAGGAATTACTCAGGTGCCCGTCTTTATGTATGGCGTAATTATGGGGTTGAATTTGGCATGTGAAACTGCATAGGTACGTAATTAAACAGACACACTAATGGTCGAAGGGGTTAATGGGTCAAGGTATACATGGCACTTGAGGTTAAGTTTAGGAAATGAAGTGGAATACAGAAAAACAACAATAGCTATCCGAAAACCTCCTTGTCGAAAACAGCATCGAGCTTTTCATCTAAGTCATAAGTGAAAGAATTACTGAACTTTCCATCCTCCAGGTGTATACAGACTGTGAAGCTGAATTAAGGATGTGTAAAGGAATCTACTGTATACATGGTAACTCACCGACACACTCCTGGTCGTAGGGGTTATTGGGTTCGCCGTCATTCCAGTTGAAGTAAGGAGCTGGGGAGTCGTCCAGCCAGGCCAGCCCGTCTATGGTGTTCTTCAGACCCAGCCACAATGACGTCTGGCTCAGGTGCTGCTGCGAGACGTAGGCTGGGCAGGGGTGAAAGCATTTAGGACAAGCATTCCGACTGTAGGCAGCAACAAGTACAGTACATGGGGAGAAATGTAATCTGAGCACAGAAAGTGTGTAGGACAAACATAACTTTGCGTTACCAAGCACCATGTATAAGGCGAGATGTAGCCTCAGCACAGAAGTATATAGGATAAATATTACCAAAACACTTACACCTGCTGCCCCGGAAAGGTTACACTTGGGCCATTTTTTAGCTATACAGTATATACAGTATCTATATCTATATCTATCTATCTATATATGTATATATATATATATATATATATATGACCCTATTCTCAGCTGTTAGGCAGACACAATAACTGAACACGTCACAGCTGCATTATGGAGATAAATTTTGCCCCACAGGTGATCAGTAAATATTGGGACATAGCGATGGACAGTTAGACACATGATGATGTAATGTTATCTATTGCCAGACGCCTTAATCCCGTAAGGGGTGGCCACAAACAAATCGCCTCCATGTCACCCTCTCCCCCGCCACGTCATTGCCCCGCCCCCCCCTCCCCCCCCCCCCCCCCCCACACCCCTCCTCTCTCTCCCCCCACCTCATCCTTGGCCTCCCCCTCTTTCCCCCCCCCTCCACCTCACTCACATACTCTCCTCGTCAGTCTCTCACTCTCCATCCTCTCCACATGGCCCAACCACTTCAGTGTGTTTCTCTTAATGCTTCCTATCACATCCACAACCACACCACAACGCTCCTTCACTTCCTCATTAGTCAGCCTCTCTCTCCATGTAACTGCACATACTCAAAATAAATCCAAGAGCAACTTCCTGAAATTTCCGATACTTTTCAACAGACGCCCTGCTTTGTGATAAAATAAAAAAATCCGTTAATTTTACTCCATCAATAGTAAGCAACACACATGAGGAAAGAAAACACTGCATTTCCCTGAGCACCATGATCTTCCGTAAAGACATATCTGCTCTAATGATCTACTCTGTACAACAAGTTTTGACAGAAACAGTGACTGAAAATGAACAAAATGTCGTCCCTTCAATAGAAAGTAAATGAGAAAAAAAAATCGTGCATTTTGAGATGCTTGGACACAATTTAAAAGAATGGAACTCTTAGGGAACGGAAAGAGAGCAGCAAGATGATTCTAGAGTTGTGTATATATAAAGTGTGTCTGCCTGTGCGTTTGTCCGTTATGGAAATTGTTGAGGAAAGATCTGTGGAGTTCCAAAGGAGTCTAACAGGTGTAATCTTCTATCATATATTTACTAGTGTGGTTTAAAGTGGCTAAAGTGGGGCCCCTGATGGCTACATTTACAACTATAATTAAGTCAACATGGTAGAACATGGAGGCCAGTACCGTAAAGTTTAAACGTTCTCTTACAACAGTGTGTTCCAAACTGCGGCGCGCGCCCCCCTAGTGAGGAGCTTACTGAGAGGAAGAGGGGTACAGATCCAACCCTACGAACTTAACTCTCTTTAGGCAATATGTCATCATTTTTCTAGTTCATAAACAAATCGAAGACGGTATGAAAATTCGAATCTTGAATTAAAGACTCTACAGAGCGATAGTACATGTGTGGCCGTAACTATATAAGCATCAAACGTTTTCAGTGCAGTTGTATCATGCTCGGCACACTGGAAGGTATATTATTATTTGCCCTCGATGTTTTTTTAAAATACTTTTCCACATCATTAATGCAAAAACATTTAAGAGTTTTCACCCAGGATTTTCTACAGACATATAATGTTACAAAACTGAACAAGAAATTAGAAATATTTAAAAGATTCAAAGGAAAGCCAAGTCTGAAAACGGAAAAAACAAAAGCATTCTTTACGTAATCAATCCATTTACCATCAGTATACAAGTAATAAGTATAAACATAATGTACAGACTAAAAAAAATGCTGTTTATCTTATTACTTACATATATATCTCATAAATAGTGTGGTGCGGGGAAGGGCTCTGTCAGAATATTTGAAAGTAAGGAGGTTACTCTGACTGAAAGCTGGGAAGCCACTGTCCTACCGCCATAGCAATATTACAACGGGTCGGGTGGGCAGAGAGGGAGAAGTGGGTGTGAATGGAAGGGCAGAGTGGGGTGGGGCAGCGGGGGTGGGTATGTGGGTAGGCAGGGTGGGATGGGTGGGTGGGTAGTGGGAAATCAGGTTAATGGTAAATAGGTGGGTGGTCGGTCAGGGTAGGTGGGTGGGTTCAGGTTGGGTCGGTAGTGGGAAAATGGGTTCATTCGGAAAAGGTGGGTAGGCAGTGTGAGTAGGTGCGTAGTAGAAAAATAGTTCCATGGAACAAACAGGTCCATGGTAGGAATTGGTGATACAAACCATCGTGGCAGAGCATCGACTTCATAATTACAATGGAGGATAAAAGGAACCCAAACAACAATAAATAGGAAGGTCTAAGACTAAACTGACACTTCAAGGAGGTATAGGCTAAAACACACACATATCCATCCATCCATTATCCAATCCTATGTCGCCCCACAGAGGAGCGCAGGAGCCCGGGGTTAGGCAAGTTGGTCCTGACATTTAAGATGAGAGTGAACAGATATATCTTACAGTTAGAGATATATTCACTGGTCTTGAAGGCTAACAATATAATTAAAACGTTTGTATCCCTACCAACAAAATAGTTTTCCCAATCACTGAAGAGGTTGGGAGGACACTTCAGAAAGATGACCTGAAGTGTTTGGAAACAGAAGCCAGACAAGCGGCCGATAGCAGGATTGGCATTGATCACATTTCCTAAAGCCGGGCTGAATGATAAACTCCCAACAAGAGAAAAATGTACACAAATGATAGAAAAGCCAAAACAGTTTGCTTAGGAACGATGTCAGCAGCTAACCACAGTTCTCTAAAACAATACAAGGGACCCATGAAGATATATGGCTTTTAAGTAATGAGACCAAAGAGAGGAGAAAGAACTTATTTTGAAGATAATATTGATTCCACATAGAAAATACACATGGGAAGGATGAAATGTTAAAAGAACACCAGAATCGCTCTGAGATGATTTATAAGGAAATATGATAGCAAGTATATAAGCATGGTGACAGGGGTTATTGGAGGAAGAGAAAGCAACAGAACCATCAGATCAGAATATAAGTGGAATGGAAGGAAAACTGGATTTTTTCTTTATCAAGGTGTTAGAGAGAGAAGGATGACTTTGCTTTGTAAATATCATTGGAGTCAGAATGATGGAATGGGTTTTTGGCAACACAGAGAAAAGATTTACAATTATTCTTGGATGAAATCTAAAAAGGGCCATGGGTTGGGAGTGAGGTGGTAGCCATACATTTGAAAGCCACCCTTAATTCTGGACAACATTAAAGGATGTGTGATTGAATGAAGCACTTTTGGCAATAACATGAAGGTTAAAGAACGTATGAGATTAAGCCCTCTGAATGCGTGCTACTGTGTCCTAGATGATAACCTGTTACTTACCCTCGGAGCACAAAGAAGGTTCTCTGTCATGGAAATTACTCGTATTGTCATTTCAGGGAAAATTAAGGAAGTACTGCCTGAAAGCTTTCCAGTCATCAGTGGTGTGGTGCCATATCGAGCCAAAAGGTCGGATTGCAGCGATAGGACAGGGATGGGACTCTCAAACATAAAAATCGATTCCCTGTTTGTCTTGCAGGAGATCTACACACATACACACACACACACACACACACACACAGATTTTACACTCTCCGTTCCTTGTTCTTGCAAAAGCAGCTCATGATTACGCCTGGGAATTAATCTTAAGCGTGTTCGTGAATCCAAATCCAGGATACTGAGAGAAATCTGGTATTGGGGTGCCCAGTGTAGAATTAGATAATTATGAAGTGAAGGAGCGCTGTGGGTGGATGTGGATGTGATGGGAAGCGTTAGGTGAAACACATTAAGGTGGTTTGGCCATGTGGAGCGAGAGGCTGACGAGGAGAGTGTATGTGAGGTGGAAGGAGGGAAAGGGAGGGGAAGGCCAAGGATGAAATGGAAGGATGGAGTGAAGAGGTATATGAGAGAGGAGGATGTGAGCTGGGAGCAGGGCAAAGAAATGGCGGGAGACAGGGCGACATGGAGGCGATCTGTTTGTGGCCACCCCTTACGGGATTAAGGCGTCTGGCAATAGATAGATAGACAGAATGTGGAATAACTGTGAAAAGATAACTGCATCATAACTCGCTCTCTGACGCTCGGTGATATGGTTAGGTTGGTATATAATTATCATGGGCTCGTGCATTAGTTGGTACCACAGTGCTGAGTCAACGATGGTGTACTCTTAACACACATTAAGTACAACCTGCTTTCTGGGATAGCTAATTACAAGAGTTTTTTTTTTGGCACTTACACAGAAAACTCTCATATCTCTTGTATACAACTTACTGATATGATTTTAAAGCTCTGTTGCAATTGGTCACCTTATATCATCATCGTCACAGTGATCTGTCTTTCCGCCAAAGGGTGGAGTGAGGTAGGGTTCTGACAGCAGGAAACGAGAAAATGCACAACAGAGGGTCAAATAATCTGCTGAATGCTAGTGAATGAGCCAAACACTTATTCACTCACCATTCAAGCCCCCGGAATCCTGACTCCACATAACAGACACAACCATCTGAACAGTTTGTTATCCTTACATACGCGTTTCACAGTGTCCATAGAGTCAGTTCGACGATTCTCATGCTCTAACGGAATGTCAACTCACTATCAAGTTCTCCATTGTGCATAAACAATAGGCTTGATCCCCTGTCAGTTTCTTAGTGTCATCAGCTTTCGTGTCTTGCTTTCTCACACACTCATTTTCATTATCGATCCACGTTCTTCTTGACCCACCATGCCCTTGTGCGTGTAACTAAATTAATGTAATTCCAATCACTATTTTAACTGTCCGTAAACGTAAAATTCCATTAGTCTGAGTCAAGAAGCTCTTCCTAGGAAAAGCTTGCAAACCAAAACAGATATATTATCTTGTTTGGATGAAACCTATTCAAAGCAGAGTTCATCCAATTGTTTCAAAATGCCTAGCTATTATGAAAATCTAAAAAAAAATGACTGCAGCCAAACTAAATGACTTAAATAATCAGTTTAAAAAATATATTCACGTGCAACGTATAAACTGTACATATTTTTAATGGAATTCACAGCCTGAGTTATTATTCTTTTTGTGGAATGCACACAGTCAGTACATCACTTGCACGTCTGTGGCTCTGAACGACTAAAGCGAGATTTGTTACTGACGATTAACCACCAAAATCTCATTTCCTTCTGATGTTTGGAGATGGTGTGAGGAAACTACAACCCAACTGAATATTACCAATAGGTTTAGCAACATCTGAATAGGTCTCGAAACAGTTCTGGGACAATGTAAATAAGCCACTGACCTCACTGCACAGGTTTGGTCCAGACGCTTGCTCGCTGACCGTGCAAGTGGGAAGACGTCAACACACTGAGCCGTGATACTCTGACTTATTTACAAAGCTTTGAAGACATGGACAAAGTTTGGACTGATGCTCACTAGTTAAGACAGTGTTTCTCAGGTGAGTATAAATGGATTATATACCACAACTGTGCATTACATATCTGGTCCTTAAAAAATACATGCCACTGTGAGCATGATACTCGTATATAGCACATTTTTGGACCCTTGACTTCTGACCCTCTAAAAAACTCAATACAAATATTTGCACAAATTTTGGCCTTAATCATAACTCACCAAAGACGAAGGTTTGTTCCTGAAGCGAGTAGATGGACACCAGGTCGGGCTGGGCGGAGTCTGAGGGCAGCTCGCGGCAGTGGAGGCGGGCGTCAGCAAGGGTCAGCTCCTCCAGCACCAGGTAATAACATTCCCCTGTCTCTGTGTTCTCCTTCCACCCGTCCCCACACGCTGAGGCTGGTGTACAGGGAGAGGTAGATAGATACACAGGCAAATAGAGGCACAGACAGACTGATAGATTGATAAGAGAGACTGAAGTTAAAATTCTCCTGTTTTTAGTTCTCCTTAGGGCCCTTCCCACAGGCCCTGCAGGTCAAATTATATGTAAAACAGTAGTATTACCACTGCAGTGAGGCCGAGGACTTATTTGCCAGACTGGACATACAGCCCATGAGCATGTCATTATACCTCTGTGTACCGCTGAACATCAGGCAAAGGAACTCATAAAAAAAGATATATCTGACTACCACCAAGCAGTCGATCTGTGCACTCAATCAGGTGGGCCGGTGGTGGTGATGCATCCGTCGCATACAGCTGCATCCTTCGTTACCATGACGTATTTATTTTATTGTCCTGCTGTGTCCAGGCGGTATTAGCAGCTTGGGAGACATCTATTTGACTCGGAGGGGACAGACATGGCCTTCAACAACCAATTTATTATTTGGTGTTCCTCCTAAACTCAGTACAATCGTCTAACACCAGTTTGAAGCAATTCAGGCGTAGTATGGAAAATAAATCGCAGTAGGAAGAGATGCTGCGATATCTCTTATGGCAATCAGACTAAGCATCAATTCAAGCATACACTCACTTTCCAGGAAGTGTGGTGGTGGTGGTGGTGGTGGTGGTGGTGTATCTGTTACATAAAAGAGGACATTGTGGTGTGTCAAGGAAAATGTATCACTGAGGAAGCATCACTACGAAGTCACCTAAACACTCTAAACTACGACTCTTTGTAATTTCAGTCACGCAGGGAATAGGTGGACGCTTCCCTCTTGCACACATGCAAGTAGATGTTAAGAAGCACTAGCAAAACTAAATCACCGAGGAACAGGCATTAAGAAGTGTCCTGTGCCTGCGGGAATCCCTATCAACTCACAGTCAGGCAGGGCGGTGGTGGTGGTGATGACGTCCAGGGGGTACGATGAGGCTTTCCTCTTGCACACAAAACACTGTTCCACATCACACTTGGTGTCACTCCACAGGCCACTGAGGTAGTCCATCTCCACGCAGTTCTCATCACCTCCGCTGGGCTCCCCTGTGGGTGATGCCTTAATTAGCTCTACTCTCGCCACCCCCCAGAAGATTTTATTTAGCACAGGAGAGAGCTGTGGTAGTGACGGACTGCGTGAGGCCTACAGCTATTCTAATCTGATTCTTACCCAGCTTAGGAACTGTTGAAGTGAATGAGTTGTTAAAGGTTATAATCACAGCTTTTTAAGGGTTGTTCTTGATACTGTGAGGTTCCTTTACCCTCTGTCTACCTATACCCAGACACCTTACTCTTAACAAGCACAGATAAAAATAGAAAAAAAAAAATTATAAGCTCTATATAACTTGTAAATAGCACACATCAAAAGGGCTATTTACACCATTTATATTATGTTTATTGCCCTCCACCCTGCAGGTAATGTCCAAAATTCCTACCCAGGGAGGGGGAATGCTTCTCACATTTGGGAACCCCTGACTTCACATAAAATGGCCCTGCCTCCATCTGCATTCTAAATGATAAGCTGCCACCAAACGTAACATGAAAAGGATACTGAGCCGTGGTATTGTCTTATTTTGGCTTTAGGCTCCGTGGAAAAGGACGAAAATTTGGTTCATTTCAAAACAAAAGAACTGTGGCATCTACCTTGTCCTTACTGATGCAAACTTTCACATTACAGACAAATCTCTTTAGTCTGAGAATGTCTATCATACTATGCTGTCTCTTGATGATTTTCTTAACTCAGACTTTATGAACTGGAGGGGTTGGATATAACTTTGATTAATAGTTTTACTGACAGATCTTTCTTACAATGAATACAATCGTCTGGTGACAGGAAAAGCCAAATACATAGACGTTATCGCATTTAAGACTTGACTCCAGCAACGTGTTTATTATTCCTGCTATCTTCAAATAATTTCATCATGCTTAGAGGACACTTCTCACCAAGACAGAGTTAGATATACTTTTCATTTACCCCCTTCACTGCTCAAGGTCCATCTTAGATTTAATATCACCGTGGGGCCAAGAAGACAAAGACGTCGCTCTAGTTAAGGGCTTATATATTGTCATCTGTTATTTTATACGTGTTTCGTTTACTGACAGGTGCATCAGTTAAATAAAAGAGTAACCAGAGGAACACCTGGGGCACGGAGCTGTTCGGTCAGACTGCCTAGGGAACAACTACTACATCTAGAGCAGGAATGGGTAACGCTGATAACATAGATGATGAACTGGACTTTTATTCTAGGGCAATAGGTGAAGAAATCCGCCACCAGCTCGAAGGTCCAAGTTACGGAGAACCACCGTTGCCACACGTCTCACAGCACCGTCACCTTTACCGTACCCTACAGTGTTACAATGGCGCCTTTCATCTAAATACAGTAGCTACAACCAGTCAAATTTCTTCTACTCTACTGCTGGTTAAGGCTAAAACAACCTCCTCCAATTCGAAATATTTACCCTAACCTGAGTAATGTTGTCTTGGGGAATCACTACATAAAATAAAAATAAAAGATGACGTATTCTCGCTAACTGTTAATAATAGAACTAAAACAAAAATGGATTAATTTTACAATTTATTTTTGCCACACTCACGTGGACGGCCAGATATAGTACACGTCTCTGTATCACGCATGCACTCACTCATTACTGTGCTACTGTACACTCTTGAAGAATGTGGTCCAGGTCTTACGACAGAAGTACCAGGAAAACGAATTACTTCACAGTGGTAGACACCCTCTGGGCCAGGTTTGAGGCAGTGTGGGACCCCTAAAGGCCGTCCCACAGAAAGGCTGCGTCTCCTGTGTGTCTTATCATCTGCCATCCAGTTTTTACTACGGGTCATAAACTATCACATTTTATTATTTCCAATCCTTTATTCAGCTCAGAACGAATGCATCACTTTTGTCTAGGTAATACGAAGCGATTTTTCTTACGCTGTCGGGAATCTTTGAAATGTGGAGGAGTCCGGTCGAGATTTACCTACCTCCTTCACAACTACAAGTGTTTATTTCCCTTGTAGCGTGAGTAAAAGCACAATACGTCAGTGGAATGAAAGTCTTAACATCATCTACACAGGTGGCATGAATATCACGTTGTACGCCAGGCGGGTAGACAGGGAAATGATAGGAAAGAGGTGTTAACGATGGAGAATAAACTCATATAATTACCCGCTTATAGACACATCAATGATCATCACTAATTACTTTATAAG
>JAGKTI010010268.1:0-21470 GCA_018397915.1 Birgus latro
GTAGTAATCATCAATTTATATCATTTGAAAAGTATTTTAACAGTACTCAGTACATGCCACTTACAAGGCCATGTCAGACAATTAATTCACATGTTTTTTATTTTGTAACTTGTGTGAATTTATTTATTTATATTTTAAGTAATTTATTTATTTGTTTATTCTTCTCTTCCACCAGCCTCGCAGTTTATGTATAGTATAATCACTAATTATACGATGACCATGTAGGTGGTATATACAATACTTGAAAAGCATAATGCATTAAGTTAGCATTGTATAAAATCAGGACAAAATAGGTAAATGGTTTAAGTTTCAGAGTACTGTAATGTTAACTTCTTCCTCCTCATCTTGCGTATTCCCTGTTTACTGTGTGTGTGTGTGTGTGTGTGTGTGTGTGTGTGTGTGTGTGTGTGTGTGTGTGTGTGTGTGTGCGTGTGCACATGCTTGCATGCATGCATGATATACTGTAGATTTATTTACTGTATATACAATTATATATATTGATACCACTTGGAGGTGGATGTTTAAGAGTGCTGTAGAATACCCTTTCACATTCTCATTTGTCTATTACATAAATAGGTTCCCTTGATGATGTGTACTATGGCTCTCAGACACTGCAACCCTAGCAGAAGAGAGTTCCACTTTTCACCCTACCCCCCAAATGCCTCCCACACTTATATCTGGTTGTTGGAGTAGGCCACTTCTCCTTTCAGGAAAAGTGACTCAGTGTTTCATGGATCTTTTAACACTGTTTGAATGTGTATAGTAGGTCTCTGCCATAATTCATTCATTCCTTTAGCACACTTATTTTGATACAGTAAACACCTGTTTTGATGCAGTAAGCTTTTCATATCAAACATTTTCCCATAATTAGTGCACACAGAACTCCACAAATTTGACAGCTGAAATGAAGTGAATTGGTAAAGTGTTGCATCATTTCTCTGTAAAATTACTAGAAGTTTTCCATGTGAGTAACTATTATTTATGTTAACCAAATGCAATTTTTATTTTGCTAGGTAGTTTGTTTGTAACCTGTGACATTATAATAGACATAATAAACCATTGTCCCTGAGGATAGGGGTTAAAGAATACTAATCATATGCCCATGTATCATCAAAGCTGAGTGAAAGAAATGTGCAGGGAACTAGAAACATCATCCTTTGTATTGGTGCAGGTATGTGGCACCCCCCATTTCCAACATTATTATTGCAAACAGCCTTGCATCTCATACAGTTAACTGAAGGTAGAGATGGTAATGAGGATTTGCCTTTACTTCAGATCAATGTACCCAGACATCAGCAAACATTGCTGTGGATCTCCTCCATCCCATGTGAAATTGGGAAACTGAGTTTGGACAATGGTGTTGATAATGGATAAAAAGTTTCACATACATAGTACCAGTTGACTGTTTTAGTTACTATTGAGAAATTGTTCTTTATGGGAAATTGACCACTCATGTTGGCAGCACTGTCCAGTCAAACTGACCCTTACATTATAATGGTACTATGCTGTACTGATTCACTTCAGTTGTTTAAATTTCACAGCAATAGCAATGGCTTATGGAATATTATAATTAGTATCCAAAATGTTGTAGGAATTGAATGCTATGAAGAGTTATAGTTTTAATGAACTTGTACTGTATTAAACCTGTGGCTATTATGGATTTTCCATTGTTAATGCTGGTGATGAATTAAATAGTCTGGCATTAACTAGGTTAAGATCAGTACTTTAGTATAACAGTACCAGTGAAAGGGTTAATTTTATATACATATACTGTATATATCCATCCATTATTCAATCCTATATTGTCCCACAAAGGAGCATAGGAGCCCCATATATATATATANTTTTTCGCGTTAAGTGAAGTAGGGTCAATACTACCCTCCCCTGTGATGCGAAATGAGCTGACGCTTTTTCAACGGGAGCTGGCAACCCTGCTTGATAGGTTTGGCACCACAGGAGCAGGCTCAGTAATGTTTGGGCAGCCACAGGAGAAGGATTGTCTCTGTGTGTGATGCACCACAAGGGCATGTTTTGACTCAAATAACACAGTTATTTGGTTACCTACCACATTCTCATCATGCCTAAAGTAACCACAACCAAGGACAAACGTGTGGAAGTGATTACTTTATACAAAGCTGGCCACAAACTCCCATTTATTGCAAATCAAGTGGGTGTTAGACGGAGGACAGTGCAGAGACTGGTGAAGCGGTTCAAGGACAGTGGGGAGGCCACTCCTCCCACTCCACTTCCCAAGCCTGGGAGACCTCGTAAGACAACCTTCAGGACCCGTCAGCTGATCTCAAGGCAAGTTAGCAAGGATCCAAGGCTAACAGCACGGGATTTAAAAGAAAAGAACCCACAGTTGCTGGCAGATGTGTCTGTCAGAAGTGTGCAGCAGCTGTTGCATGATGATTTGGGCTACAGGAGTTTTTGTGCTCATAAAAAACCACTGCTAACTGCACTTCAGAAGAAAAAGAGAGTAAATTTTTGTAAGAAATATCTTGCCTGGAGTGAGGAGCAATGGAAAACTGTGCTTTGGAGTGATGAGTCAACATTTACTGTCACTGGTACCCCTTCATCACGAGTGTACCGCAAACCAGGCAGTGACCCCCTGGATCCTAAGTACACTTCCAAGTTTGTTAAATACCCAGCCTCACTCATGGCTTGGGGCTGCTTTACATATTATGGTGTTGGTGAGTTGGTAATTCTACCTGCAAATGAAAAAGAACCAGAACAATTATTTGGAGCTCTTATGTGATGTTTTAAGTGACCCTTTTGATAAAACCAAGGCAAGAGTATTTATGCAAGATTCTGCCCCTGCACATGTTGCAAAGTCAGTGAAACAGTGGCTAACAGACTGTGAGGTTCCCTTTATTCGAGATTGGCCCGGAAACAGCCCAGATATCAATCCCATTGAGAATTTATGGGCGCACATGAAGCGGCAGCTGCGTAGTATGGACACATCATCTTTGCCTAAACTTGAGACTGCAGCTATGGAGCAGTTTTAGTCCGTCTGTTCTGCAAAACTACGCCATCAGTCTCCCCAGATGCCTTAAGAAGATAATAAAGGTGAAGGGGAATGCCAGTAAATACTAAATTCAATGGTGAGTGTTAATTTATTTGTTTCTCCTTGCTAACCACAAGAATGTTTTCTTTTTTTAAGATGGCGTCAACACTTTCCGCGCCTACTGTATATATATATACAGTATATTCAGGTATATATAAATCTGATCATTTAAGGATAGGAGATTGATCCACCTCCTTGGCAGCATACTACAGTATATGGGAGATAAGTCTCAAGTCATTCCTTGAAGGTTGAACTGTTTGGCATGAATTTCACTCCCAGCTTCAATGCTTTGTGATGAGGCCACCAGGGATCTGACAGTATGCTTCAAATTATGGATTTCCAGTTGTCAAGTAGAAGTTTAATTCTTTGCTGGGAAGGCAAGTGACAGCAAGAGAAGATTCGCAAATTATTTAACAGATTACTTTATCTGTTATTTGTCTAATATCAAAGACTTTTACATGAAAAGATAACTTATGCCCAGTAGCCTTGATATACATTGAATCACCTAAGGTTTGTAAATAACAAAATGTGTTGGTTCCATTATTGATTTTGCACAAAATTCTGAATCATGAGAACGAGTGATTAAGAAAATGTATAATAATGAAAATAATAGGGTATTGTTTATTATTTTTATTATTATTATTATTATTATTTCACTCTCATCTTAAATGTCAGGACCAACTTGCCTAGCCCCGGGCTCCAACGCTCCATCTGTGGGGCGACATAGGATTGGATGATGGATGGATGGATCATTATTATTATTATTATTTACTACGCTGGGTGGTAACCATATGACCAGATTTTGGCGCCTGGTGGTTTAGTGGGTAATCACGGTGCTCCAGTTGGATTGAGCCGGTGAAGGTTTATATCCAAGGGATGGTTGGGGTTTATTGCTCACGTAATGCCATTCAGGGATGAGTGAGGCTGGTCACTCTCAGCTTAAATGTCAGGACCAACTTGCCTAGCCCCGGGCTCCTACACTACTTTGTGGGGCGACATAGGATTGGGATAATGAAATGAAATGAAATTATTGTTATTATTATTATTATTATTATTATTATTATTATTATTATTACTATTAGTATTATTATTACAATTATTTTGGTATTGCACAATTAGAAAAATCTGATCCCTTGTATAATGGACTCTCCGATCTAGCAACACCATGGTGCCTTAATTTGTTCGGTAAATCAGGATCTACAGTACTGTAGTTAGTCTCATGGCAGATGGTGTTTACATACTCAGTTCATCGTGATAGACCTAAGTTTTATAACAAAAAGAGCGTGAATTTTGTGGAGGGAAGTCCTTCATGTAAGTTAATATTAAGATTTGTAAAATAACTGAAATAAGGTGATACAGTTGCATCCTTTTAAAAGCCATTATTGATGCCACTGACACCTACCTTCACATAGGGTTTATAAAGATATCTTTTGGTGAGATTGAGAGCAGTATTCTACGGTGACATGCAAGGCTTCTTAGTGCCTCTTCCTTAGTGATTTATTGCTTATTACGCTTGAAGAGTCACCTGTATGTTATTCAGTTAATGTTTACATAATTTACATTAATAATACGAGAGGATGTCAAGATATAAAGTTTGTACAAATCACAAAGGAAGATGTGATGTAAAACTTCCAAGGCCACTTAGAATACATCCCTAAAGCTCATTTAGTAAACCACAAACTAGATTACAGCCTGCAGGTTGTGTGATATGGCCATCTAGCATACCTTACCATAGGTAGGCTATCCAGATATGTAATGTACAAGTTTTTTATAAAATAGATTATATCTATTTTCATCTAATATCCTTTGAGGTTGCTCCTTTTTCCTGTTTATTTGGGGGTCTGGTTATGTTCTTATGCTCATTTGACCCCATTGAAATCAGCTAATGTCTTGTGTTATATAATATTAATTCTTAATAATGGATGTTTTTAATGGAGGAGTATGTACAATTACTGCTGACATTTTAAGTACAATAACTAATATGGGACAAAATCGTCGAAGGTTCAAGTTTGTCTCGACATAGCAGGAAGCCTGATTTCACATGGTATACAAAATTGCTTATGACATTTATAATTGTATGGAAAACTACCTATATTTAATAGAAAACCATCTCTTTAACAGTAATATTATGATAAAACTCAAGCAGCGTTCAAATGTTAATTTTTTCTAGTACAATAAAACCCCAAGTTTTGCACTAATTGATTCCTTGAAAAGTACCACAAACCATGAAACCGCTCAAGTTGGGGCATTGATCCCTTGGAAAATAGGCTAATTGGTTCTGGGTCCCATGCTAACTCAGCCTAAAACCCATTTATGCAGTTTAAAATATACTGATCACACCAGAAAAGAAACTAGTATTAATAATACAAAGTACATAATAAGCAAGAAAACTCACTTGGAAGGCTGGAGTGAGGTGCTTAATGGAAGGGATAGGGGTGTAATTTCCGAGGCAGGTGGTGAAACTACTGCGCCCCGCCACCTCTGGCACCTCCACCCTCCTCTGCCTCTGCTGCCTCTCCCTTTCAATGCAACACATCCATCCTGTGCTGCATCTCTCTTCAGTCTGCTGCTCTTACACAGACCTACAGAACTCCTCATCCTTGAGCATGTTTTATGCTTTTCTCGTTGTGAACGGAGGGGTTTTCGCGCGAAAGCTGGTGTTTGGGAATATTTGCAGGGCACCGCTAACCATGAAACCGCAAACGAAGATGTCGCTAAACTTGGGGCTTTAATGTACAGGACAGGAGGTCCTTGTTACATCAGCTTTATTTTTATTTACATATTTTTTAAAATCATATCTACAGTAAATTGCAGAAAAATTGCCTGTTGAAGTTCCATTATGATCTGTGTAGCTACTTTGACATTTTCCTCCAATTTACTGTAACAGTTATACATAAAATGTTGTAACAAAGAACACATCCTTTTTAATGAGGACTGCCTATATATGGTTTTAGGTTCAGAGCCACCCACCTAGCCAATGTGTTCACAGTTTATTGTTTAAAAGTTTGTTGTTATCTCGACTGTCAGATGGTTTAGTTATATTTTTACCAGTGATGCTTTTGTAGTTAGGTTACTCCATATTGGTCTAAAGTACAGGTAGTTGAGTTCGGTGTCATGATATCACAGTGCTGTTAATTTTTCATCTGGGAAAATTATGCCTACATTTAGAAAAGTTTTTTATGGAGGTACAGCAGCTGAGCCTGACCAGGAGAGAGCGCAAGTCAGGCCATAACTGTTGTATAGACAAATACTAAAGTTCTTTTGCCTCCCCTACCTCTTCCTCATTGCTCACATTATAGATACTTGAAGGAGTCATACTGGACAAAGGTTCATATTATTGCCCACAGATGGATGATTAAATGCACCTCACTTGACTGGATCATATTCAAGCATCTATAAATCCACTGATGGAAATAAAGGCAGGCAAGGCAATAGGACTATAGTTGACTCTACCTCCCCAGTAGCAGCTTTTCCAAGTGCATGCATAATTCTTCCATAAGAGAGTTTGCTGGTGCTGGAGAGGGGGTTCATTCATCAATTTTGCTGTGTGGTTATGCAAACTTTCCTCAGCTTATCTATCCTTTGAAAGGAAAGGCTTTATGAAGACAGCTTCTGCCTGCAGTCCACCAGGTTTGCATTCAGATGACTCTGGGGCTACAACAAAAATAGCAGTTATAGAGTTGGTTTGTCAGATGCAGCATTTGGTATGTCTCCTCACATTGATTTCTTGAATTGTAGCATTAGGTAGTACAGAATTGAGCTTGAAGTTCAAGATGTAGATTATGGGGGCAGCTTTACAGGAGGATTAGCCCTTCACCACTTCTGTAAGATGATGGCTTGCAAACTTCAAATGATTTTCAATTTTTAAGAGAAACTTATATAAATTGAATTAAGTAGATATAGCCTTCAGTATCCCTTTCACCACTTGGAGACTCTGTAAGCTGAGTAAAATTAACTGGTACAAATAAGAATAAAATAAAACAGATATTGGATGGTTTTCAGCATGGAGACCTCCTGGTAGGGGATTGAGTAGGGAAACCATTCAAGATCAGGTGAAAAGACATACACACCCTAGCATGGTTAGAGATCTCTAAACATAAACATTATTAAATTAAAGGGCTTAGAGTGCTTGAAGTTTCTCCATGCTCATTAAAGGTATTAGGCTTTATCCAGAATGAAATGTAAAGTATATTCATTGTCTGGATGTCATTTAACTACTTTCAAGGGGTTTCCATGTGCTGAGTACAAAAACCCCTCGTTATAGCTTTGCCCATGTTGATGCTCATTTTTGCTGTCATAGCAAGAGTAATTAACATGGGTATTGCCTGGTAATGATCCATGGTTTCATATAAAGCTGATGTGCCACTCTTCCTCAAAGAGTATGTATTGGGAACACTTCAGTAACATATCATGAGGATTTACAGTACTGTAGTCAGAATGAAGTCAACTCCTTCAGTATGGTCACATTTTTATTTCATTCTTGCCATTGTTAGACAGTTTTATTCAGTTTAGCAAAGCCATCTATTTGTGAATGGACTGATGGAGGATATGTCTTATCCCTTCTAGTTGTAAAAACATTTCCCAAAATAAGATATAAAGACAGCAAAAATAAAATACAAAATAGGTCATCACACTGAGTTGGTTAAAGCATGTTTGTTGTCTGGAGTAAGAGATAGCACTGTATGTATTATAACTGATCAAATGTGTACTCATATCTTGATTTTTTTTTCTCTACTAATACTTCATATCATGGTTTTTATGAAGGACAGTCTCCCCCCTCCCCCCTTTTTTTTTCTCCATCTATAGATACTTTGATACTAGGATATTTTGTAACTCAGATATCAGTTAAACTTTTCCAAAAGGAGATTTATTCAGTTTGCAGTACCGTTAATATTTAACATGATATTTAAAGAAAGGTTCCACAATTAAGTAGGGAATATTTATAAAGTACCCTCAGTCTGGTGAGATATTTAATTCATACTATCACAAGACAATTAATACTCACCTTACAGGGTTTTAGGAAGATTGAGATACAGTCCTTATTAACTCACTCACTAATAGAGACTCTTCCTAATTTGAATAAAGTCACCTGGTAGTGTTGTGAAATTGAATGCTGGTAGTACATCATGGGAGTGAAAGGGTAAAGTCTTAGTTGCCAGGTGAACATGGAAATTTATATGGATCATTCTGGTTTTTAAGCCTTTTTATATTAACTGTAACCTGTACTCTTTCAATTTAGTGATATCTTTTCAGTTTTGTACTTCTATCTATCTGTCTATTGCCAGACGCCTCAATCCCGAACGGGGTGGCCACAAACAAATCGCCTCCATGTCACTCTGTCCCCTGCCATTTTGTACTTGCCATCTCCAAATGATTTAATGAACCCCTTCAGTCTGATGGTGAATACTGTATTTTACTTTTCCTATCACCAGATGATTTTGTTCCTCATAGGAGAAACTTTGAACTGTTGGGGTTAGAGACTTCATTAACCCTTTCAGTAGGAGAAGCTTGTTGTAAAAAAAAACAAATGGATTAAAAAAATAAATAAAAATAAAAAATATGCCACCAGAGTCCAAAGGTTAAAACTGGGAAGATTTCTTTTACGGTAGTGAAGGTTTTAAATTTATATTGTTTCTAAATTTTCCTTCAGAACACATTCCCAAAGCTGAATGAAATAATGTGTTGGTAGCAAGGTTAAAGTAAATGTGGTAAAGACATCATCATTATGGAGGGACTAATGTGAAGAAAGTTTTTGGATATTGGTACACAGTACACCCTCGATATAACGAACTAAGTGGTACCAGACCCTTGATGTTAAAGCCGAAAACCATGCTGTTTGGTACTTTCCCAGGAGTCGTGGCTTTTACTAAACAAACATCATTAAATATAGAGCGTAGCTCGGCCGTACAGTCATACTTAATAACATACAGCTAGGTCTGAATGGCTCTTTTTCTCAGTATATGCTCTGTTTATGGCTCCTCTCACAATGCTGGTCATCCAGAGACTGATGCGGCATTACGTGGGATGCAAGGAGCATGGGTGTGTGTAGGGATGCCATGCTGTTCGGTGCTTCCCGCGCATCCATTCTTTTACCAAATGAAAATCTTATAAATGAACATAATGTTTTGCCAGCTCAGGGTGGTCATTAAAACCAGAATTTGTTAAAAGAGGGTTCTGTATATTGAGGGTTTAATGTACAGCAATTATTGCCATATGTTGCCTTTTCTGTGTTCCTGTTGGCTTGTAAGTTTACAGTAATTGGCAGAAGAATTCCTTGTTAAATTTCATTTCTTACCCATAAGGTGGGTTGGCCAATTTCCTCAATTTACAGTACTGAATGGAGAATGTGAGGCTGACAAGAAGAGTGTATATAATGCAGAGGGTGGGAAATGGAGGGGGAGACTGAGGATGAGATGGAGGGATGGTGTGGAGAGGTTGGGGTGTGAATTGGGGGGGGGGGGTTAATGGCAGAGGACAGTGATACGGAGGCAGTTTGTTTGTGGCTGCCCTGTATTTGATTATGGCATCTGGCTATACAGTAGTTAGATAGATTTTATGAAGACAGTTGTGATATTTTGGAACATTTCTGATATATAGTCACACCCACCTTACTTACGGTCACTTAATGAGTGGTGACTCCCTGCCACTTTGTTCATGCTGTAACTGCCCCCTGACTATCCGACATCTTTTTCTCGACTGCCTGTTCCTGCTCCACGTCCTTTACTCTGCTTTTCCCTTCCTCTCATTATTACACTTCCCCCCATTGCTTACTGATTTCCATGATAACTCTCCTACGTTTTTTATTTCTATTATTATTGCTTTCCTTTCTGCCTTGTGTATTTTTCATCTAATTTAATTTTCCATCCTTTTTTTGCTACCTTAGTGCTATCTAGCCTCCCTAGGCTTGGTGCCAGCTTTTCTCACTATTCATTCATTCATTCATTCTCATATATAACAATGACTTAGTGTATTTGTAGTTCTTTAGGAAGTTAACCCTTTCAGTACAGTGACAGAGTTTAAGGGTCATATTTTGACTGGCTGTGAAAAGCTGGTAACTCTTCCTTAGGGAATAATTTTACACATTATGCCTTTGCCTCTGTATCATCTTGTATGTTATTGATGCAAACTGTGTCATTTTTAAACTATAAATAGCACACAAGAGAATGTTAAAGTGCGACTCAAAATAAATCCATGTTGAAGAGATACTACAAAGACTCCTATGCCACCTAAAATATTGCCTTGTGCTTATTCTTGCTACCCCCAGATGATTTTGTTCAGCTTATGGAATACCTCTTACACTGAAGGGGATAATGAAGACAACATGTAACTCCTGTGGTTTGAAAAATTGCTTTTCTGTTTAATAAAATTGACAGAATGTCCCAGAGTAAAATGTAAGTAAATAACATTGTAGTAAAATGGGTAATGCAGTACCTTACTGACCAGCTTCCTATTTTTTTTATTTTTTTTTTTTTTTTTTTTATAGTGCATATTATTCTTCAGTTATCTGCAGTATCATTGTAAATAAATTTGTTAATATACAGACAAAATTGCTTGAACTTTTTTTTTTTTATCTCCCCTATCAGTGTACAGACTACACAGAAGAAACTGGCCACTCTGGCTCAAAGTACAATTGCCAGAAGTGACCTGTTTAATTTGCAATGCATGCCCTACTACCAACTTAATTTCTGTCTGGTAACATATGGTTTCCCTCTGGGCTTGCATCAAGCAAACACTGTGTTTAAGCCTAACTCAGTCACCCATTAGCTCAGCCGTGAGATAGTACAGTATTTGCAGATTTCATTCCTAGCTAGAACCCTTGGATATTGCTTCGTGCTGTATTTGGTGTACTTGTGTTCTCTTTATTGATGAGATATGAGTACTGCCAGTGTAACTGATGAGAAAAAGGCTCATATTCTCACCTGGTAAGAAGAAAGCATCCCTTCCCAAAAAAAAAAAAAAAACAATGAAACAGATGGTCAGAACGATCAGTAAGGAGAATGCTCTTGGTCTCCCACCAAATGTTATCCCACCAAGAAAACTTCATCCAGGACATCAACACAAGATGATGAAAGCAAATACAGAGACTGGATCTCAGAAGATTGGAGGAAAGTGATATTCTCTGATGAGAGCACTTTTACATGTTTTTGTCCTCACATTAGGCAGGTAAGGAGGCCTCATGACATCAGTCAAGCACAATGATAGTGAAATGGTGTGGTGGTGTTTTAGTGGGGAAGTGGGCAGGGAAGGCCTACTTTCTTCCCAAAAACACAATGATGAATGCTGTCTGGCATATGCAGGTGCAGGACAACCATGTCCTACAATTTTGACTATTGGTTACACCTATTATGCAGGACTTTCCTGTGTCACAGGGCCAAAAAGGTTATTAAACTCCTCTCAGATCATGGTGTGGAATGCTGGATTGGCCAGGTGACTCTTTGGATCAATTTAAAATGCATGAAATTATGAAGGCCAGGTTACAACATGGAAAACATTGTCAGTGCTTTGCCTTATGAATGCGATTTGCAACATGTAAGTCAAGGAGATGGATGGAGAATACTTCCAAAATTTAGCAGACATCATGCCCAAATGCCTTCACATCGTAGCTGAGGCCAAGGGTAACATGATCCAGTCTTAGGATACATTTATGCTGCATAGTTTTGTCTGTATCACCAGTATATTCCCTGGAGTGTGATTTTTTTTTTCTCCTGTGTGGTCAGTTTTCTTTGTGGAGTCTGTAAGTGAGCAGAATACTATGTGTAATAGGTTAGTGAATGCCCACAATAATTTGCTTCATTAACCCTTAAGTGTTCAGGATTTTCCTCGGGTGATTGAAATCATCCAAATTAACAATTTAATCCCGTCAGCCAAGGATTTATATTTTTTCATAAAGTTGGCCACCACAGTACATGCATACTATAGCACCAGATGATTGTATTCAGCTGAGGAAAGACAAAGAATGGCAGTAGATACTGCTGTATTAAGATATAATGAGAAATAAAATTCAAGCAGTGGAAATGAATATGTGTTTTAGGAGCAGTTGACAGTACTTAGGATAAGGAGGAATGAGACAGCACAAGAAATGTGTGAAAATATGGTACTGTAATTTGATTCAGGGGCAGAAAAATATGCTCAGATTGTGGCACCACATAGAGAGAAGTGGTGTGACTAGTTCATCCACCTTAAACTGGCAAGAATTTTTGTCTTTTTTGCAGCTGATTTCCTATAAACATGATAGGTGGTGGTAACATCGTCCACTCACTTGATGTAGTGCTACCTACTTCTTCCTTCGCCTTTATCATTATTTGTGTGTGCTCTCCTCTCTTCCTATTTCTCCCATCTTTTGTGTAACTTTATACTACTCTTCTTTCCCTTTCAGGTGGTTTTACATTGAGTGACAAGAAGGGAAGGACAGGAGGTTCATACAAGGAGGGTAGAAAGGTTGCAAAAGGATGGAGAAAAGGCAGAATATAAGAAAGAAGTAGAGGAGCGACTGGATAAGTATGACTTGAAGCAGATGGGGAACGTGGGAGGTGCGTGCAAGATATTCAGACAGAATCAATGCAGCACGTGAGGTGGTATATGGGGTGGAGAGAAGATGAAAGGGGGTGCAAGGAACAGCATGGTGGAATGAAGAGGTGAGACAGGTTGTGACACAAAAGGAGAAAGCATATAGTGAGTGGATGAGAAACGGGCGTGAAGGAAGTTGAGAGACAGACGAGAGAGTTATATGCAGAGGGGAAGAGAGAGGTGAAAAGATTAGTAAGAGAAAGAAGAGACTGGATGAAGAATTTTGAAGGAATTTGAGTAAAGTGGAGGGAATGTAAGAAAATGTTCTGGGAAGAGGTAAAAAGAGTGTGATAAAGAAGTAAGTCAAGGGAGTGAATGATTTAAAAAATAAAATAGAATGATAGTGGAGAAGGGAGAAAAAGTGGGGAGATGGGCAGAACACTAAGGAATTGTTGAACATAGATAATGAAAGTAACGCGAGTATAAGTGGCTGGGGAATGGCTGAGAGAAGGAGGGATGTGAGGAAGAAATCAATAGGATGGAAGTTGTGGAAGCAGTGAAGAAAGTCAAAATGGGGAAAGTCCCAGGAATTGATGAAGTGTGTGGTGAAATGTGGAAGCATGGAGAAGAGACTGTATTAGAATGGATGTGGAAGATGTGCAGATTGGCCCGGGAGGGAGGTAGAGTCCAGGAGGATGAAAGGGGGTGGAATGAAGAGGTGAGACAGGTTGTGACACAAAAGGAGAAAGCATATACAGTAGTGAGTGGATGAGAAATGGGCATGAAGGAAGTTGAGAGACAGAAGAGAGTTATATGCAGAGAGGAAGAGAGAGGTGAAAATATTAGTAAGAGAGTAAGAAGAGACTGGATGAGGAATTTTGGAGGACAGGTTGTGACACAAAAGGAGAAAGCATATAGTGAGTGGATGAGAAACGGGGGTGAAGGAAGTTGAGAGACAAGAGAGAGTTATATGCAGAGAGGAAGAGAGAGGTGAAAAGATTAGTAAGAGAGAGTAAGAAGAGACTGGATGAGGAATTTCGAAGGAATTTGAGTGTAAAGTGAAGGGAATGTAAGAAAATGTTCTGGAAAGAGGTAAAGAGAGTGTGATAAAGAAGTAAGTCAGGGAGTGAAAGATAAAAAAAAAAAAAAAAGTAGAATGATAGTGGAGATGGGAGAAAAAGTGAGGAGATGACAGAACACTAAGGAATTGTTGAACGTAGATAATGAAAGTAATGCGAGTATAAGTGGCTGGGGAATGGCTGAGAGAAGGAGGGATGTGAGGAAGGAATCAATAGGATGGAAGTTGTGGAATCAGTGAAGAAAGTCAAAATGGGGAAAGTCCCAGGAATTGATGAAGTATGTGGTGAAATGTGGAAGCATGGGGGAGAGGGATGTGGAAGATGTGCAGATTGGCCCGGGAGGGAGGTAGAGTCCAGGAGGATTGGAAGTTAGGTATAATTATTTCACTGTAAAAAGGAAAAGGGAAAAAAGAAGTATGTGGTAATCACAGGGGCACTTGCCTTCTTAGTGTAATAGGAAAAGTATATGGTAGGATACTTATTGACAGAGTTAGAGAAATAACGGAGGGATTAGTTGGAGAAGAACAGGAAAGGAAGGGGTTGTGTAGATATTCATTCTTAGGTCTTTTGAGGAAAAGTATCTAGAGAAGGGAAAGAAGTTGTATGCAGCCTTCATGGATTTGGAGAAAGCATATGACAGGGTGGATAGGCAAGGATTGTGAAAAGTATTAAGATTATATGGAATAATGGGAAGTTGCTGAATGCCGTGAAGACTATGTATGAGGTTGCTAAAACTGCAGTGTGTGTGGACAGTCAACTGGGTCAATTTTTGTTTGATGGTTGGACTGAAACAGGGATGTCATGTCTCCATAGTTGTTTAATCTGTACATGGATGGGGGAAGTTAAGAAGCCTTGTGGTAGATGGGGGCACCCATCATCCACTCAGTGTAGAGATGACATACGATCTCTACAATGAGTGACAAGCCAAATGGTTTCCTGTACCCAGGAAACCACTTACTACGCTGGGTGGTAACCATGTAACCTGGGTTTTTGACAGGGTTAAATGTCCCCCAGATTCCTTTATCCAAAATCACCTAAATCATGGCATCGCTTGTGAAATCTGCTTCCAAGAGATTAGGTGTGCTAAGCCGATTCCGAACTTTCTTTACCCCTGCACAGTTGTTGACCTTGTACACGGGTTTTATTCGCCCGTGTATGGAGTACAACTCTCATGTGTGTGGAGGCTCCCCACATGCAGCTCTTTTCAATAGGGTGGAGTTTCGGCTCATTAACTCTCCTCCTCTTACTGATTCCCTTCAACCTTTGTCTCTTCGCCGCACTATTGCATCTTTATCTCTCTTCTATCGCTACTTCAACGGTCACTGTTCCTCTGAACTGTCTGCTTGCATCCCTCCACCTCTACGATGGGCACGTAGTACCCGTCTAGCAACATACTCTCATCCCTTTTCAGTCCAACTCTCTAATGCAAGAGTTAACCGTTACTCCCAGTCCTTCATTTATGCAACTGGTCAACTCTGGCACTGTCTTCCTCTGTCTGTATTTCCTACTTCCTATGATCTCCAGTCTTTCAAACGCAGTGTGTCCAGGCATCTCGAAATGAACGGATCTTGAATTTGGCTCTCTTTTGTATTGTTTTTGCTTTTTCTTGGAAGGAACAGTTGCAGGCCTGTGGCCTTTGGTTCCTTCTTCCTTGCAAAAAAAAAAAAAAAATTGTTTCAGAGAGCCTCGGAGGGCCCAATACCTGTCCAGGGCCCCAACCAAATGGGCAGATTCACATGGCCATGTGGAATGTGAGATGTAAATGAGGAAAGCAAGAGGGTGGAAGTGGTAAATGTGTTCAAGAGCTCGAGATATGCCGTGATGGCATTGTGTGAAACGAAGGTGATAGGGTGTGAAGTGGAGGAGTGGGAGGGTGTGAAATGTGTAAGATGGGGAATGAATGGACAAGGAAGATGCAAGGATGGAGTTGCTTTGTTGATGAATGAGGTGTGGCAGAGTGGGACTACAAATGTGTCAGCTCGAGGTGTATGTATGTTAAGTTCAAGTCTGAGAAGGTGAAAGTCGTGGTGATTGTAGCGTATGCACCGTGTGAGGACAGGAGTGAGAGAGAAAGACAGGTTTTGGGATGAGCTGGATGAAGTAGTGGGAGAAATGCTCAGGAGCTATAAAGTGATTGTAATGGGGGATATGAATGGAAGAGTAGGCAATGGTCCTGAGAATGACATAATGGGTTGTTATTGACTACCTGTACCAGGAAAAAATGATAATGGGAGGTGACTAAAAGACGTGTCAGGAGAGGAGATTGTGCATTTGTAACTCGTATTTCAAGTACAAAGATGCACATAAATATACATGGTATAGAAGGAATAGGGATCGTACTGAAAGAAACCTGATTGATTACGTGCTCGTAGAGTGGTCGATGATGGGATTGGTTGCTGATACGAGAGCCGTGAAAGGACGAAGTGGAAGTCTGTCAGATCATGTGATTGTGGTATGCAAGATCAGGCTGAGAGGAGTGAGGTGGATCAGGAGAGAGAGGAGCAGTCGGGGAGAAAGACTGAAAGTTGAGAAGCTGAGGATCAAGGAAATGGCAGATGATAACAGGACCAAAGTAGAGAAGGAGTTAGAATCAATGAATTGGAATGAAATGGATCTGGACAGCCTGTGGAATGCATATAGGGACTGCTTAATTAGGAATGCTAAAGCGGTGTGTGGTGTGGCAAGAGTAACAACAAAGAGGAAAGGTACGGCATGGTGGGATGATGAGGTTAAGAGAGCGGTGGAGGAAAAGAGGAAGAAGTGGCTAAAGTGGTTACAGGACAGGGGTTCAGTTGAAATAAGAACTGAATATATTTAGAGCAAGAAGCACGTAAAGAGACTAGTGAAGAGGAAAAAGGAGATAAATGATGCTCTAGGAAGAAAATGAATGCAAACTACTTTGAAAATAGAAAGTTATTCCGGAAAAAGATGCGGAAATGTAGAAGTGAAAGCGGAAAGAAATGTGATGGTGTGAAGGATGTAGGTGGTAGATTATTAACCCAAGGGGATGAAGTAAGGACCAGATGGAGAGAATATTTTGAAGGCCTGATGAATGGGAACAAAGAGAGCAAAGTGACTGTAAACATGATTGGTTTTGGGGGGGTGCAGAAAAGGAATGCACTACCAGGAGACGTGACACTTGCACAGGTGAAGAGTGCTGTGAAGTGGCTGAAAAATGGGAAAGAAGCTGGGGTTGATGAGGTGTATGCAGAGATGAATAAGTGTAGTGGAGAGAGTGGAATGAAGTACTTGTTGGGGATATGTAAGAAGGCATGGATGAGTGAAACTGTGCCAGCAGAGTGGAAAAAGGCTGTGATTGTTACCCCTGGACAAGAATAAAGATGAGCAAAGTGAGTGCAAGAATTATAGTGGCATAAGTTTATCGCGTATGGTAGAGAAGGTATATGGAAGAATTATTATAGAGAGAGTAAGAGAGATATCACAAGTCGTAGTGAGTGATGAACAGGGTGGCTTTATGAGTGGCAGAGGATGTGTGGATCAAATATTTGCAGGTGAGACAGATAGCAGAGAAGGCTTGTGAGAAGGACCATAAGGTGTTTATGGCATTTGTGGATCTAGAAAAAGCATACGACAAAGTAGACAGAGAAGGATTGTGGAAAGTTTTGCGCATGTGCAGTGTAGATGGTAAGCTTCTAGGTGCCGTCAAGAGTTTCTGTGATGATAGTGAAGCTTGTGTAAGGGTTAATGGGCATCTAATTGAATGGTTCACGATTGGTGTGCGCGTGCAGCAAGGTTGTGTGATGTCCCCATGGTTGTTCAATATAGCCTATATATGGATGGGGTGATGAGAGAAGTAAAAACACGAGTAATGGAGAGAGGGATGGCGTTGGTAATGAATGGTGATGGATAGAATATTTCAAATTTGTTGTATGCTGATGATGCAGTACTGCTTGCAAATACCGTTAAGAACTTGGTAGGCTAGGGCAGAGTTTTGCTGATGTCTGTGAGCGCAGTGCCTTGAGAGTGAATGTAGAAAAAAGTAAAGTGATGATTATTGAGAGAGAAGGTGACTCCCAGTGCGATGTCACAGTGAATGGAGAGAGACTGGAATTGGTGAGAGAGTTCAAATACCTGGGTACAGTGATAAAAAAGAAAGGAAAATGTGCAAAAGAAGTTGACAGTAGAGTGACACAAGGAAGAAAAGTGGCTGGTGCAATGAAGGCCTTGATAAGAAACAGAGGCCTGAGTGTTGCAGCTGCACGAGGCTTACATGAAGGAGTGTTAGGGCCAACTTTAACATATGGATGTGATACTATGGTGTGGCATGAAAATGAAAAGTCAAGAATAAGAGCAGTGGAAATGGGACTGCTGAGGAATGTATGTGGAGTAGAGAGGGTGGATAAGATCCGAAATAATGTGATTCGTGAAAGATGTGGAGTGAGGAAGTCGGTGGACACCAGAATCGAAGAGAGTGTACTGAGATGGTATGGTCATGTGGAGAGAGTGGATAACAATAGAGTGGTGAAAAAGGTATATCTGAGCGAATTTGAAGGAGGGAGGAGGCGAGGTAGGTCAAGGAGAAGTTGGAGAGATATGGTGGATGAGTGTGTGAGGAAGAGAAGTTTGGAAATCGTTGAGGCTATGGAACTGACAAGAGATCGAGCTGGCTGGATAAATGTTGTGAGAAGAAGTGCATGATCAGGGATTTGACACCCCTTATTAACATGGCAGATTTCGGATTGACTCTATCGGATACGTTTATGCGAAGCTACAAAACGTGATGAATGTTTTTGGCGTATCCGATAGATCCGGGATTCTGAGGGCTTGAATGATGAGTGAATGGAATCGTGGCCCATTCGATTGGGCAAATTTGGGGTGTCTGGACGTTGCTACTCCTCACCCTGCCCAAGGGTGGAAGGGGAGGTCCGGATGATGATGATGATGAATGATGGGGTTATAAAAGAGATACAAGGTGGGGCAGTGGATGTCGGAGCCATGGAGTTATAATAAGGGAGGCGGCGGCATGAGGTCACGTGACTTGAAGCCAGCGCGCTGCAGCTCCGCGCCCCCCTTTGACTCAAACGTCAGCTGAGAGTGGAACGTTTCATTATTTTTTGTGTAACCACTCAACATGCCTGCTTGTTCTGCTTTTGGGTGTACGCAGAGGGATCGACAGGACTGTAACATTCCGTAGGTAAAACTACTAGGTTAAATAAGGAAATGGTTTCTTAGAAATGGGCTTTAAAGTTTGTCATGTTGTGTTCTTTTCCACGCATTTTCTTTGATCATTTATGGTCTAGTGATTCGATACTGATGTTTTTTAAGACTTTAGCAAACTCCGATAGTCTACATTCAGTTTAGACACCGGTGCTAATACTAAATATTCCAAATTTTTTGGGGGGAAAGTAAAGAATACCGACAAAATGCTTCCGCGTTGTGACCGGTCGGCCAATAAGTAGGCTAGACCTAGGATATACTGCTGTCTCAAACACCTAACCTAACCCACATAGCTTATCCCAAATTAGCCTTTATAACCTAAGCAACCTAGCCTAACCTAACGTAATCACCTAACCCAGAATAACGTAACTTAACCTAATCCACCTTGCTCCAGTAGCTTATCTTAACCAGGCACTATATTAACCCATTTAACTTTTCTTAACCCAAGCCAGTTTAACCCAGCTCATCCTAACCTAACCTTACCTAACCCAGTTCACCTAATCTAATCTAATCTTGGCCTAAGCTATTTAACTTCAGCTCATCCACTTGGTTTAAAAGGTATGTAATGTCTAATAATGACCAATTTTTTCATACTGTAAGAGTTGTTAATGTCAGTCATTGGTGTAATATGGACAAAAATTCCAACAGGTAGCTACAGGTATCATAAACTAGACATAGCACGTGTTCCTGTAATATTTGTTAAAAGGTATGTAATGTCTAATAATGACCAACTTTTTCATACTGTAAGAGTTAATTTATATCAGTCGTTGGTTTAATATAGTCAAAATAACTAACAAGGGTTTCTGTCTTGGCTATTCTTTATCAGTGGTATCCCGGGGGTAAGAACTATACATTTTCTCAAGACAGTGAGGTGACTGGTGTGTTTTTCTATAATCTAGATCATTAGCAAAGAATGCCAGTGTCTTTATTTGTAACTTGTATATCAAATAACATTTCAAAGAAATTTTTTGTGTTTTGAACTCCAGAAAGCAATAAAATGCAATAAATCGCCTTGAGAAACAATGTTTCGAGTCAATCCCTCTCCATCGCAGATGAAAACCTAAATTATTAAATACTACCATTTGTGATTATTATTGGCCTACATGACTGACTCATATTTAACTATAGTCACTACAGTATAATATGATGTCAAAACAACACGTTCTTAGCATTTCTTATAAGGAATATTAATGATTACCTGAGGAGAGAACAAAGCGAGAACTTTACATTTTCTAAGTATATTGTGGTGCCTGGTGGGTTTTTCAGGGATCTGTATCATTGACAAGGAATTTCTTTATATATACCTTGCATATCATATAATATTTTTCCAACTTTGTGTGTGTGGTGAACACCAGAAAGCAATTAAATGTAATAAGTCGCCTTGCTAAACCCCAATGTTTTGAGTCAATCTCCCGCACCCCCCTAGGCCGCTAAGCCCCGCCCACCAGCTTTACTCGCGGGGATAGAGGAAGACCGACTTGCCGCCTCCTTCTACAGTATACCTCCACGGTGGGAGCAGCCCTCTGTAGTTTGTTTGTAGATGCTACTGTGTTGTTAAGACGAAGGAGAACTGCAAGGCGCTGTGAATGAGTTTGGGAGAGTGTGTAAGAAACGGAATTTAAAGGTGACTGTAAAGAAGAGTAAAGTTATGGCCTTCGAGAGAAAGTCGCTGAATGTATACATACTATAGGCTGGATGAGGAGGAAATGGAAAATGTGAGTGCGTTTAAGTACTTTAGTAGTGTGATGAGTAAGGATGGAAGTTTAGAGGGTGAAGTGCTTGAAAGGGTACAGCAAGGAAGAAGGGTTGCTGGTTCTTTGAAAGCAGTGATACAAAACCGGGAAGTGAGCATGGAAGTAAAAATGTCGCTGCATGACTATTGTGATAGCAACTCTAACGTATGGAAGTAAAGCTTCAACCTTGCTGGAGGGACGTAAGAGTGAGAACAGTGGAAATGAGTTATTTGAGAGGACCATGTGGAGTCACATGCAGAGACAGACTAACAAATGAGGAAGTGAAGAAGCTTTGTGGTGTGGATGTGGATATGATAGAAAGTGTTAGGAGAGATACATTGAGGTAGTTTGGCCATATGGAGAGGATGGAAAGTGAGAGACTGACGAGGAGAGTGCGTGTGAGTGAAGTTGAGGAGGGGAGAGGGTGGGGGAGGCCAAGGATGAGATGGAGGGATGGAGTGGAGAGGTATATGAGAGAGGGCGGTGTGAGCTGGGAGCAGGGCAGTGAAATGGCGGGGGACAGGGAGACATGGAGGCAATTTGTTTGTGACCACCTTGTTCAGGATTAAGGCGTCTGGCAATAGACAGATAGATAGAGATAAGCTTAATGGTTTTCTGTAAGCCAGGAAACCATTTACAACACTTGGTGGTAACCATAGAGCCAGCCCATACGTGTTCCCTACATGTCAACAAGTGGGTTGGCAGAGGGTAAGTGTCCCTCCCTGTAAAACATCTCAGGCAAACGGCCACCCCTTACAGGATTATGAGGATTATGGCGTCTAGCTATAGATAGATGATAGATTTTCCATGGCAGTATAAGACAGTGCTGTACGTTGGCTCTGTATCTCTCTACAGCACTTCATAACTATAATAGTACCATTCATTGTGCCCTCCTTCCCTCCACCT
>JAGKTI010010269.1:0-14287 GCA_018397915.1 Birgus latro
ATAATAATAATAATAATAATAATAATAATAATAATAATAATAATAATTAGAACTCCAATTTCAGTACCATTAATTCAGCTAGTTCAGTTATTCCTTTAAATCAAGTTATATTTGTAGGATTCAAGAGAAGAATTTCCACTATTGCAGCCTAGTCAGAATGTATATAGTTTAATAAAAGACGCTCCATTATTAATATTACGATGTCCAGCAATACTTATTTCACCTTAACTTGGCCCAGATTTTCGTCCTGTTGCAGCTTACTACTACTGCTACTACTACTACTACTACTACTACTACTATTACTAATACTACTACTAAGCCATGTACTCCCCTCCTGGTGAAAAGCTAAGGAGTTGTCCCTATAGTGGTACAAACTTATACTGGCGGCTGGGGTGGTTTTCTGTTCTTCCATATAAACTAATACATACGTTAAAAGTGTATTCATATGTGTTTACAGCATTTGCGATGCCTTTTACATATATAACAGCCGTTTCACATCGCCGGTTTGGGAAACTTAGCACCATTGTACACAGATTGCTGCCCCACCCCAGCCGCCAGTTTAAGTTGGTACCACTATAGTCGGAGCACTTGCGTTGAAACTTGTACTAATTTGAGACCTCAAGAGCCAGATTCACAAACGCACATCAACGCTCAACCCACTATGGTAGCTGTGATTTTCTCTCCCAGGAAGGAAGAGGAAATGAGAGTGAAAAGTGTTTTCGTGTCTCTTGCTTATCTTAAAGAAAAAGGAAAAAAATGATCTCGGTTATGAGAAGAAATCCATCGCTAAATTTATAAATTTGTTTTAGCAGGAAGGACAAGGTATGGAGAGTGCAGAATTTTCCATGTCTGCCTCATGTCTATACTCTTTTCACTTTAGCTAGGCGTAATAGTGCCATACCTCCACCTTGAATGCTGAATTATAAAACTGTATTAAAGCTAGAATTTGATGTTAGTAAGGAAGAAGTGCTATGGAAGGGATCTAGAGGTTGTATTGTCTTATTCTGACACTGAGCGACGGGTGACAGGCTTACAAGGACGAAATTATCCACCAGGCAAAAGTTAAAGAACTGTTCTTCTTCTTGCCAAAGCAAATACAAATTACGACAGGTAATCGATCGTAAATATATTCGAGAATCCCACACCATGGTGCCCTTCCTAACGTGAACCACTGATCCTTGAGCATAATGATGACTTGTGTTTATCTATTTATTTATTTATTTTCTCCAGGCCACGATGCCAGAAGCAGACCGCCATGACACGGGCAGCAACTACAGGAAGCTCAGTCTGGCCAATCTGATGGAGGAGGTGCCGGAGTTCAGGTGATAAAATTTATTGAGCTAGAAATTTACTGAGTTCAAGTTGTATGTAAGGGTGATTGCTACAAAACTAGAGTGAATAACAAAGGAGCTCTGTCTGGGCGAGTTGATGGAGGAGGTGCCGGAGTTCAGGTGACACAAAATTTATTGAGCTATCAACTCTGTTGAGTTGAAGTTGTTCAAGTATCAACTCTATTGAGTTGAAGTTGTGTGTAGGATTGTTTGCCTTTTGTTTTTATCTTTACACGTACACGTCCAGCAGCCAAATACTACAACACTGTCTGTCTGGCCAAGTTGATGGAGGAGGCGACAGAGTTCAGGTGAAAAACTTTGGGCTAGAAAGTATACTGAGCTCAGGTTATTAGGTAAGACTGACTCCTTCATAATGTCATCTTTACACATATAGCTACTAAATACTGCAAAACTAAAGTGGATAATAAAGAAGCTTATTCTGGCCAGGTTGATGGAGGAGGTGCCAGAGTTTAGGCGACAGGTACTTTATTGAGCTAAAATTGTTTGTAAATCCGAGTGTTTACATTTTACTCCCCACACGCACAGTCAGGGTCAAAAGTTGTGTCCGTGAGTCTATAAGGAAGCACAGTCAGGTCAAAAGTTGTGTCCGTGAGTCTATAAGGAAGCACAGTCAGGGTCGAAAGTTGTGTTCGTGAATCTATTAGGAAGCACGGTCAGGGTCAAAAGTTGTGTCCGTGAGTCAGAAATGAAAGAGGTTCCATTCGCTCATCACCACTGACTTTTGTGGCACTACTTTTGATTCCAGCTGTACCTCCATCTAACACAGCTTTTGACTCCGACTGTACAGTTACCAAGCACATGTAAAAGAATGTTTGTAAATATCTTCATCTCCACATTTACACTTACAAATACACATATAAAAGTTTGCTTGATTGTACTTTTATTTTCATACCGGGATCAAACGCCTCACCACCACACGAGAGTGAATTCAGTGTTAAGATACATAATAACTGTTTGCTGCAGAGATTCTTTTATTGTAGAAATGTCTTAAGATCCTTCATGAAAAATCCCCCAGGGGCCAGTTTTGCAATTTTTTTGAGTTAGTGTGTAAGGATGCTTGTTCGTACTTTCATCCAGCTATTAAACACTTCATAAGCAATCTCGAATGAACAATAAAAAGTTAAGAAATAATTTACCAGACTACGATTCATTGCTATACAGATTTTGTGTCTTGTAAAAAATAATGATTAAGATCCTAATACCTGCCTCTTACCCAGGTGGATGGACTACTTGGGCGCCTTCCTGGAGAAAGACCTACAGCCCGACGAACCCATTGTGGTGTACTCTATGCCATACCTTAAGCGACTGGCAAAGATCATCATCTCTACGGAAATCAAGTACGAGTTGTTATTGTTGCTATCGTTGCTTAAACTCGGTGTGTCTAGCCGAGCAGAACCGTCCACCGCAGGTAAGCAACTACTTCTGTGGAGCCATTCTGCGGGTATAGCACAGTACATACACCGTGCAGGGATGCGGCACCCCCTTGTAGTAGACAGTGTTTCACCAGAGTCGGACCAAAGCCTTTCTCACGGCAAGGTGCAAGGAAGTATGAGGAGGTTTGGCTCCCTGATGGATGTCGCAGCTGCTCCACCCAGACTTCACAGTGCCACCACGTGTAGGCTCCTTGTCAGTGCCAGTACAAGTTGTTATATCAAAGGCATGGAGTAGGAAGGGGACAGGGAACCACCTTTCCGCTTCACTGACGTCCGTGTTATCTGATTCTTGATAATACAAGATTATACTAAAAACCAACAAACTGTGATGGCTGAAACTGCTAATTTTGCAACACTGTCTCCCACATCGATCTTTCATCCATTGCAGCTTTATTCTGTGGTATGGCTTACTATGCTGAGATCTGATATAAGGCAATGTTATATTTTTCATCTCATTTGCAAGAAAATTGACAAAACACTCTTCTTTAAAGGTGGTGATTCAGGAGATAGTTTGACAGTGACGTTACCGTGGAGATAGTTTTTATTATCGGAAAAGTTTAAGAGTTGTACAGGTTATGGAGGGGAGAGAGAAGGGGAATCACACTAGCTAACCATTTCAAACCAACGACGTCTGCTTTATATACAGTCAGTTTTGTTACCACCAGTGTAAGGGCTGTAAACAACTTCTCATACTTTTGGTTCTCAGTATCTTTTTATAGCTCACGTCTCGATGAACCTGGAGTTACTGCAACAATAACAACGAGAACAATAACAGTAACATGGTTAACAAATGTCTTTCATTAACTATTGGCCCTCTGTAGTTCATGTCTTTCTGAAGGAGTGCCTGTCATTCTCTAGTGGTAACCCAAGCCTTTCTTCAAGGGTAACTTGAGTCGTGTCTTCCTGTATGTCTCTCTGTAGTGGTAAGCCATATTTTTCTGCAAATGTATAAGTCTTCCTGTAGGCAGTAACTTATGGGTAACTTATGTCTCTCTGTAAGTCGTGTATGTCTGCAACACATGTTTATCTGTAAGGGTAAGTCCACTCTCTGTGAATGGATAATTCTTGCAATGTCTCTAACTCATATATTTCTGCATCTCACGTATTTCTGTAAAGGTAACCGAGGTCCCTGTGTATGGCTAACTCACGTATATTCTCTGTAACCCGTGTATTTCTGCAACCCATCTAATTGCCTAAGTCACTCAGTTTTCTACCAGTGGCTAAATCGTGTACATTTTCCAGGGTGCTGTGGAATTACGTATTGTGGCGCCTGGTTCTGGACGTGACCCCGCACCTGAGCAGAGACTACCAGGCCAGAAGACACGAGTTCCAGAAGGTTTTGCTCGGGATACAGTCAGACAGGAACCGATGGAACCTCTGCATCGACTGGACCAATAAGAGGCTTGGCATGGCCGTTGGGGCGCTCTTTATTAAAGAAAATTTTAACCCTGAGAGTAAGGTGAGGAACAGGGTTGAATTGCGTTTTGATTTATCCTTGTCCTAATATCCAAACGTTCTAAAATACGTTATCTCTTCATAATTTTCAAGTATTCTAGTATCGACAAAACCACTCAGAAGTCTGGAATGGCCACAAGGGCGTTGTATATTAACCCATTATCTCTTAGGGTTCCTGTGTGAGGGACTGTTCTGGCAGGGTACTAGGTGTACCGTCCTCCGCCAATGGGCTCACAGTCGCGAAGCTCGTAGGTCACTACCCCGGGGTTCCCCCTCCTTTTTAACTTTTGAAATGCCAAGTTCCGTCCTGTATTGACGACACTTGGCACAAATGGGTTAAGGAACCAAGAGAGTAATGGACGAACTGAGGACTGAATCTGGTTGTTGGTTTATCTCCCTTGACATTTCAAGTATTCCAAAAGCGACTGGTCTAATCGAAGTCTTGGGTTGGCTGTGGCGGACCAGTTTATTCAAGAAAATTTAAACGCGAAAATAAGGTGCAAAATGTTGAAATTTCAATACTTGTGCACATCTGATTAATAATTCTATTTATTTTTTTTTTGTATCTGTTTGTCTTTTGTTGACATGATGATACCGAATGAATCATTCAGAGGCTTTGAATGACCATAAGAGCACAGCTCATTAAGGAGAATTTAAACACCGGAAGTAATGTGGGAAACAAGGAGGAATATTCGTCTCTGTGAGGAGTGGGATTTTGCTGTTGGAGCGTTTTTTCTTGGTTTTCCAGCTACCATGCAATTTCTTAACCTTTCTATTCGCGTTCATTAGCAAATATTTTTGAAAGGTGTGAAATGAGAATGAAATTTATGTTATGATGTATCTGTGTTTGCTTACTTACTGAATCTGTATATCTTTTGCCGATATTCCATAATCTGTAAGACTTGCAACTACGAAAAGACAACTATCGTAGAAGAAACGAAATAAAAATGTATGCCGTATATGCAGACGTCAATAATAGAACACTCTTGCAGTTACTAAACGAAGATTGCATTAAAAAAGAAAGAAGGACATCTGGAGATGTTACAATAACATACCCCCCTATACACATAGACAGACTACAACTGGAACCACTTACAAGCCACTCTTGCAGACATTAAAATATACTAAGCGGTACTTGACATTTGATGTTGGCTACCCAACTCTGCTTCGCTAATTACACAAGATAAGATTGATTAATAATCCATTCTGCTCACTCTGTGATGCATTAATATGCAAACCCCTCACGACACGACACACTCATTTAATAGGGCTCATGCCGTTGGGTTCACGTACAAATGAGCCTAAGGTCACAGTAGCAGCGAAGTACTTTGTTTTATAAAGAACAACCACAGCAAAACTGTGCAGCCCTAGTCCACAACAGGAGACCTTAGGGGTCGCATCCTATGGAGAACGATCCTTAGCGGGTCCACCCTGTCTAAAATCTGATCTGAATGGAGGTGCACCACTTCAGATTTCGCTTAGGCCCACCCAGGTAAAAAAAAAAATGGCTGTGCATACGGTGTTGCCTGGGAACCCTCACAGGGTCCATCCTGCTTCAAACCTGGTCTGGGTGGAGGTCTACTAGTGCAGAATTTCAGATTCTTAGGTAAAAAACGAGCATCCTCTCCCCCCTCCCCTTTGAGTCCCATTTTGCCTAAAGCGTAACCTACGCTGAGGTCCACAGTCCTTCATTCAGTTATATGTGGCAAATTCCGTGGGACACATAGCCTTACTTAGCCTCTAACTCCACCCTCAAGGGGTCTGTCATGTAACTCTTCAGACAGTGATTCTTCTCCCTCTAAATCTGTCTCGACGGGAGCGACTAACCTGCTCCAGCCATGAGTTTCATAACCTTCCCCTAGGTCTCCTCCACGGCGAGGTGTCTCTAAGAAATCAGAAAACGGGCCACGTGCCCATATAAGTGGAGTTGGCACTGATTTATTATGTGGATAATAGACCTCGATTTAGTCTCACGGAGTAGTTGCTCAATATGCATTCAGTCATACCAGTGATATCTGATGATCATACAAAGAGATCAGTTTGCTGCTTCAAGTTACTGTTTACTGTCTATGTATCACAGCCTTAGAGTAAGACAGGGAGGGCCGTGCCTTGAAGAGGTGAATTTTCTTTCTTCTACACAAATTAAGACAACGCCAAATATCTGAGCTGACTGAATTCATAACCCCTTAGGACAGACCTCTGCAACAAATAATCTCATCATCTGAGCTAATTATTTTGCACCGCACTGCTAAGATAAGTGAATCGTTACAAGGCTTCCACGTTCTCACCACATGCACAGACAGACTGAACTGATTCATCCAGCAGGCCACGGAATGCCTGGACCGTGGTTTTGGCCTAAGCTTTCCCACTTTACAAAATATAGTTTCTTAGGTAAAAAAAAAAAAAAATGGGGCGGCCCTCGGGGATCCCATGCTGCTTAAAACCTGTTATAAGTGGAGGAGACACTCCTGTGCATAAGTCATATATCATGTTCCAAGGTTAAAAATATATATGTATATACAGTATATACACTGCTGGGAATGCCAATGTTATCTGGGCCCCCTAGTGTGGCCACCACGTTAGGGGTGACTTTAAAGGTCGCACTTTGCCTAAAATCTGGTCCGGGTGGCACACAGCGGCAAAATTTTGCACCCCCCCCCCAGGACGCCGTGAGTTCCACCTTGCCTAAAATCTGCTCATGATTGAAATCTACTATTGTGCACAATTTTGTTTTCCTAGGCAAAAAATTGGCCATGCATATTGACATTGATTGATACACCTGGGGGATCCCCCCTTTCCCCTTCGGAGGACGATCCTCGTACTTCCCACCCTGCTTATGACCTGCTCTTGGTGGAGGTCTATCCCTGTGCAAAATTTCGTTTTCCTAGGTAAAAAAAAAAAAAATGTGCATGCATACTTTTATTGACCAGGACCCTTGATTGCCCCCACCCCCGCAGTGCAATGGTGGGTGGCCCTCGGAGTCCCACCCAGGCTAGAAGTGTTGTTTCTGGAGGTCTACCACTTTGCAAAATTTTGTTTTTCTAGGCGCTCCCGGACTCCCCCGGTTGCCAGAAAACGGGTTCTGTGAGAACCACTTCCTCCTCCACCCCTGCCTCCATCGATTCTGGAGAAGTACCATGCGATGTCCATCCACTTTGAGGAGTGAGAAAAAGAATGAATAAAAAAGGCAGCTATCAACATACAACTGATCATATTCATAGGAGACATGTAGGCATTTATTTCATATTTATTTTCCATTTCAGATCGCAGTTTCTAATTCTGATTATATTTAGCCATTTTGATCAAATTTTCAGATAATTAAAGTTCCCAATACTGCCTTAATTTCTTAATTGTAATCAGAGTTCCCAGGTCCTTAGGTCTTATCAAATTTAATTTCAGTTTCTGATTACTACAGGTAATATAACTTTTCAGTAACACGAGACTATTTTAGCACTAAATAATCTCAAACGTACAGCAAACTATGTCATTCACTAAAACAAATTTCCCACTCACAGGAGACGGCGCTGGAGATGATTCACACGCTGCGCTCCGCCTTCTCCGACCTGCTGGAGGAGAACGACTGGATGGACGACGAAACGAGGGCGGTGGCGAGGGACAAAGCCAACGCCATGAACGAGAAGATTGGATACCCGGAGATGCTGACCAAACCCGACGAACTGGCTGTTGAGTACGATAATGTGAGTTAGATAAAAGTGGATGGAAATGATAATCGTGTTATAATGTACGGGCTGATATTCATATGTATTAAGGAGGTAGATGTGCATGCTGAGGGGAATCGTTTGGCAGTGGTAGACTGTGATATCCTGGCCCGACTCTTGTAATTGTGTATGTGTGTGTGTGTGTGTGTGTGTGTGTGTCTGTGTGTGCGTGTGTGTGTGTGAGCACAGTTAAGGAAAGTACTGGGAAAATGTGTAAAAATTGGAGCTAGGCGTGAGCTGAAATGTAGCATTGCCTTCTAGGCAAATTTTGAAGTGCCACTCAATACACCTTACATGTCAGGAAATAAATTTATATCAGCCGTTGTATTTTTTTTTTTTTAGAATGCTGATATTCTTGTAAATATTTTAGTATTATAACACAACATTTCCAACAGTCTTCTGTCTTTACACACATCAGCATTCCTAAGCGAGTTTTCCTGACTGTTTCAGCCTCTGTGAATCGTGGCACTCTGTGTCCTTTTCAGACTAATTACAAGTTTCCTACAAACAGTTGTATTGCCTGTAACCGTACAGTGTACGGAACACTATATAAGGAATACAAATGGTTGGAAGGAAGGCTTAGATTAGAAGAATGTTGCAAAACCATTCATATTCCCTGACATTAACTCCTGCAATCTCCAAGAGTTTTCCCCTACCAAAATATAACTGTTTAGGTGCAGCTAGATTTAAGTAACAAGAGTGTGGAAAATCAAACTATCCTTGTCACACTCTCAGCTGACCATCATGGAGAACCAGCACCTTCAGAACATCTTCAATTGGCTCAAGTTCGACGCGAGCAAGAACTTGGGTCGTCTTCGGCAGGACGTGAACAAGGAGAAATGGTCCACTGCTCCAGCTGTCCTCAATGCCTTCTACAACCCCAACTTCAATGACATAGGTGAGAATACATAAGGTTAGGTTAGGATGAGTAAGGATGGACTGGATTGAATTAGGGTGGGTTAGGTCAGTTAGGCTGAACTGGATTGTGTTGGGTTAGATTGGGTTTGGTTTGGTTAGGTATGAATAGATTAGTCTGGGTTGGATTTGATTGGGATGAGTTGGTTTGGTTTGGTTTGGGTTAGGTTGAGCTAGTTTAGGCCAGCATCTTTTCTACATGATACGTGGTCCGTGTCCACGTCCGTGTGCGTAACCGTGTCAGTTTATCTGTGAAGTGAGTATCCAGATATGCGTTAGAAATTCGTATGTGAGATCCACTCTCTCAGGAAGTCACAGCAAATCGATGTTCCGATGACTGCGTCAAAAATAGGAAGAGCTTGGGCACTTCTCATGGCTAGTACAATCCTCCACAGAGGCCATCAGTCCCACCACAATGCCTGCCAAATAATACTTAAGTGGTGGGCCCATGAAATCCTTAAAAAACTTAGCGACCTGGAATCATCACTGGCTAAGTTTTCTCTGACCAGTTCCATCATGGTCTCACAAACTCGTTGGCTGGTCAGTTTGCGGGAGTCTTTATATTACAGCATGGTGGATGCTTTGGAGAACCACTTATAATATAGATCGTATGAATATATGTATGTGGCGTAGCCTCCACAACAGATTCCGTGGCGATCCGTGGCCATGAAATATTGCTCACTGCACGATTCCTCGCGGACACGACTACAGAAATGATCAGTGAATGCTCTTCAGTCATTTCCCATATACTTGGTTTTCCACTGACACAGGTATGGACATAGATGCTGACAGGGACTATGGATGACATACATATGAATGCCTGGCCTACGGCTGGGTCGCCTTCGGTAGGGCGTGGACAAAAGAGGCGACGCATCGCCTCCACCATCGTCAGTGCATTCTGCAACCACAGTTTCAATGACACTAGTGATATAAGAAGGAAAAGAAGGCTAATATTAATACCTACCAACAACACGGGTGTCATTAAGGCCGGCAGTAGATATGGCTAAGCTTCAGTCTTTCGACCACGACCATGGTAGGGGACGAAGGGAAGAATAAGAGTAAGGTTAGTTAATATCAGACACTGAATGAAATCTAGACATCAAGTAATACACCCTTTCGTTGATAAGGAAGAACTTACGTAGTCGTAATTTGGTGTGTAAAATTCTTGCCCATGTGGCTTATCAAATTTCCCTACTTTAGTAGCACCTTTTTTTTTTTTTTTCTTAGTTGTTGGGCCAATCGTTACATGCCATATTATTTTGAAATTGTCATGAAAAGTGCCTTCCATTGGCACTAGACTTTTTTTTTTTTTTTTTTAAGAAAGCCAGATACAACCGAAAAACGCCAAAAAACATTTTCGATAGGAAAAGAAGAGAGCACATTTCCCCCCTCAGCTATTATGCCACTTATGGGATGTCGTGGCATTTTGAAGTTATGAAAATTGCCTTCTATTGGTACCCCCTCCCCCAGAGATCCAAATGTAGTCGAAGATAAAAATCACACTTTTCACATCTTGTGCTGTGGACGCCTGTGTCTTGATATTTAAACTGATACGAGAAGTTTTCTATAGCCACGTCGGCGAGGGAGGAGAGGCAGGGATGAGATTAAGCAATATCTGAACCTGGGGAAGCATAGACACTCAATCGCTTATTGAGATCTTGTTAATCCATTTGCGCCCATTTTCCTCAGTATAGGACGGAAATGGAGATTTTCAAACGTTTACAAAAAAGGGAACCCCGGGTAGGAACCTGTGAGCTTCGCGACTATGAGCCGATAGGCGGAGGGCAGTACGCTTAGTACCCTTCCAGCACAATCCCTCACACAGGAACCCTGGGAGCTAATGGGTTAAGCTTACTGGTAACATTCACAAGTAAGGATGTCATCTTGCCTCATTAGCTCAGAGCCTCAAACGTATAGAAGGACTGATAGCCGAAACTACGCAGCGGGGGTGTTAATATCTTTAGTTCAGGGATGTATAATTTGTTTTATTATTATTACTGTCAGACGAACTGTAGGAGAGTGTCCGAGTAGAGAAAAGTGTTAACGAAGACTGTATGCTACCCCACCAATATGAAACGTTTATCATAGTGAAGAAAAATATGTTAGGAATGAACAAGAATATAAAGAGTATGTCGTCGCAATGAGGGATTGGGTTCTTCCCCGTTCATCCCCAGCCTCAAGGTTCAGAACTGTTTTGGCAACACCCTATTCACTTTCCGGTAACTAAGCCATGATCAAAGCTTTTTCCTTCCTTCATCACAAGATACCTTCCATAGTGTGAAAAAAAGAAAAAAGGAAACCAATGGGGGGGGACACAAGGAGAAACACACACACACACACACAATGTCGTCAAATTACGTTACATCTACAACTGCCTTCGCTTCCCCAGTGTTCCCCGCGGGTATCCTACAGCCGCTCTTCTACTCTCAACACCTGCCCAAGTCTCTAAACTACGGAGGCATTGGTGTTGTCATCGGGCACGAGATGACCCATGGTTTCGACGACAAAGGAAGGCAGTTCGACAAGGAGGGCAACCTGAAGCAGTGGTGGAACAATCGCACCATCCAGGCCTTTAGGTGGGTCAGAATGTGTGTGGATTGATGTGGGGGTTGATGTGGGGGTGTGAGGGTTGATGTGGATGTGTGAAGGTTAATCTGGGTGGGTGTGGGATGGATGAAGGTTGTGGGTGGGTGTGGGGCGGATGAAGGTTGTGGGTGGGTGAAGGTTGACATGGATGTGTGAGGGTTGATGCAGATGGGTGAGGGTTGATGTGGATGTGTTAGGGTTGATGTGGATGTGTTAGGGTTGATGTGGATATGTGGTTGATGTGGGTTAATGTTAGGGTCGATGTGGATGCATGAGGGTTGATGTTAATGTTGATGTGGATATGTGTAGGTTGATGTTAGGGTTCATGTGGATGCGTGAAGGCTGATGTTAAGGCTGATGTGGATCTGTGAGAGTAGCTAAAGGTGTGGACGAGAAAACTGAGCATGAGACTATGTATATGTGGGTGTGGGACACTTTTCAGGGTGCAGGGTGGTGTATATGAATGTACACTTATCTCTGATTGTTTGTGTAGGTGTATGAAGGTAGCTTAGTGTATAATGGCATCCATCTTTGTATCTGTCTATATATCAATCAGTCTATCTATCTAATTGCATACTTAGTGTCAAATTGCTTAGTGTGTGTATGATCGCAGTGAGGGTGTGTGAATGGCGTGGCGTAGAAGTAAAGAGAAGCTGAACTGTTTCGATGCATCATATAGCCTTCGAACAGTTCTGAGGCTATATATAGAGCGTTCCTAAAACCAGCTCTGCCATATTAGTTATTTCGAATTATTGCACATTAAGGATTTTAGAAAATTACCTATTTACTGATTCTATTTCGATTAAAGTATTTTGAGACTTACTGTACCTAAAAGAAAAAAAAATGCATCCAAAAGTGTGTTAAGCTTTACTTTTCTTGCAGAAACAATCAGATTAATGACACTCCTCGAAACTCAAGACAAGAATCTCCTCCAAAATGCCCTTTTCACAGAAACCGTGTAACGACTGCCTGACCTTTTCCTTTGACTCATTGCAAACATACATATATCAATACACGCATTACGTTGATGGGAAATGCTTGTTTTTGTTGCTGTGGCACTAGGGTCATCTGAAGCGTGCACTCAGTGAGATGCAGGATTAAGTTGCCTTGCTCCCGCAACCCACCCTCCTCTTTTGGGAGGCGTTTTGTATAAGTAGGCAGTTGAGCCGCCCAGTTATATCGGCGCCACCACATCAAGGCATCCCTCATCATTGCCATTGGAGATGCTTAAGAAAACTTTGCAAGCCTAATAACTCCCTTTGACGAGCACTTCATGTTAAATTATTGCTAGTTATGTTCATAGTTGAAAACAATGATTTGCATCAGTATGTGAAATTAACGCATAACTCCTTGCTTTTAAATGCATGACACCTTGGTAAGGTAATTCGGTACTAGATATAGTGTGGTTAAGTTGGGTGTTGGTTATTAAGTACCATATAACCAAGCCAAACCAAAATGACATCTGGTGGCTTAGTGGGTTAAAACCCTCTTGCTGGATGTGACCCACAAGGATTTACATCTGGGGGAATGATGGTGCTTGATGCTTACCTGATGTCACTCAAGATGGAGTAAGTGGTGACCCTCGCCTTAACAGTCGGGAATGAATGATCTAACCCTATTACTCTGTTTTCCTGACGATTCAGAAATATAAATGGATGATAGACAGAACAGATTAAAAAAATAATAATATCCCAGTAAGTCTGGTGAAAGACCAGTGAAGTGTTGTTAACCAAACTGTAAATCCTCATATTGTTCTCTGCCACTGCCCAGTATCATGCATAGATTTTACGATCAGTAGTCCACACGCCTTGTGATCTATTATCATCAATTTTACATAATGCTCACTAAGCGTAATACAGCATAATATAGTATAACATAACCTAACTCTCTTTTTCCCCTCTCAGGGAGCGGGCTCAGTGCATCATCGACCAGTACTCAGGTTACAAAGTGGAGCAGGTGGACCAGTTCATCAATGGCCGTATGACCCAGGGGGAGAACATTGCAGATAATGGTGGCATCAAGCAGGCATATAGGGTACGTTGATCATTAGGTACTGAGGGGGCATGTAATGGGCAGGTTGAGTTCAGGATAATGGAATCACGCACACCAATGTGGTGTTTCATTTTCATGTAAGCAAACTTTTGTCTCGGGTTGAGGAAGGCCAGTGTGGCATTTTTCAAATACTGTTGATAAGTTGCATGCTAATTTATTTTAAAACTGCCATTTTTGTCTCGTCACGATCCTAAATGGTAACCATAATTCAAGACCGGCTGGACATCGAGGTATAGTGTGCCCGACCGGAATCCAGTGATTTAAGGTAATTCTGCTGGCTCCAGACTGTGTCAGTAAAACATCGATAAAATTGTGATGAGGTGACCCCAGGAGCATTAACATCAAGGAAAAGTATGTCAGGCAATGGTATATAAAGATTTTTTTTTTTTTTTATGCAGTAGTTCAAAGCTATGTTAATGCAATCCTACGGTTTCTATCCTTCTATCTGTGCCTTCATCTCTAGCTTCCTTTCTGGTCGTTCTATAGCCGCTGTTGTAGACAGCCATCGTTCCTCTCCTAGACCTATCAACAGTGGTGTTCCTCAGGGTTCTGTCCTATCACCTACTCTCTTCCTTTTATTCATCAATGACCTTCTAAGCTGTACATCTAACCCTATCCACTCATATGCTGATGATTCCACCCTTCACCTTTCCATTCGGTTCCCGCAACGTCCATCTCAGCAGTTACTTCAACAAAAAAGGGATGAGGCTATGGCACACCTAATGTCTGATTTGGCTCGTATCTCTGATTGGGGTAAAAATAATCTTGTTATTTT